>APFE030556743.1:2638-30560 GCA_000404065.3 Pinus taeda | reverse complement strand
AAAATGCTTAATTATTATATTATTTTTATTTTACGGGATGTTTTGAATTTAAAAAAATTAAGCATATTATTATAATAAATGAGATATATCAGGTTTAATTTAAAGTTTGATTATTATTTCTAATAAATTAAATTTTTAAGTTTGATTATTATTTTAAATAATAATATTTTATTTATTAATTTTTAATAAAATAAAATAGTGGAGTTTGATTCAGATAGGATTAAAATTATATATAATTCTGTTATGCATGAAAAAGAAACCGCCTGCAAAGTAGTGGGCATACTGTCGGAAGGTTTTGACATAATTGAAATCTTTCGTGTTCCACAGTTTCATCCCAGGCTAACTGACATGCTAACGTCAACTTTGTACTTTACAATCTCCTAAAAAAGTCGACAAATTAGTGGTTACAGCCAGACGCTTTTCTTAGTAGAGAAATATTTTTAATGTAATAAAAGACTTTTGATACCAAGGTGGCCTAAAAAGCCATTTATCTCCTATGTGGTGTCTGCTACTACCTATTCTCCAATGTTGGATCAGGGTCCATTCATGCAATTGCATGAGGGCAGAGATTTTTTTTCATTGGGCTCTGCACTGAGTCTTGATTCTTGAGTTTGTCCAAATTTTAATTAACAATCAATATGAACCATGCCGTGAAAGTGAGTAATAAAGTTCACAACGGCCACTTGACCGTCAATCAAATAGAACCCATTCAATGGATTTTTTAAACACATTACTTGCCCTTGCATATAAGATTAAGCTCAAAGGAAGCTCAAGAATGGGAAATGGGAAATGGTTTTGGCAAAATAATGGTTTTAGTGTGAATATTTTCGTTATAGTTGTAAATTTCTGGTAAATTGTGTATTTTGTTTATTGATATGATGTAGTTGTAAATTTTTGGTAAATTGTGTATTTTGTTCATTGATGTGTCTGGGATTTTTGGTGAATATTTCACCTATCTTCAAGACATTTATGTGCCTAAGTGTTCATAAGAGGTTAATGTCCTTGAAGATGGGTGAAGTGTTCAGCCATCAATAAACAAAATATAGAGTTTACTAGAAGTTTACAACTACATAAATAATGGTTTCCCATTGATATACAAAATCAACTCAGTGATTACAAAATATGGGTTACCATTAACCACTTACACTATTTCTCAAAGTATACAAATTTGACACACAAAAGATAATCCACAAAGACAACATGTTCCCCTTCCAAAATCTTTTTTCTATTGCAATGCAACAAAAATACTTTGGACTTCACTACTCATGAGTGCTACAAATACTCTGGATTTCATTGCTTAACAATGCAAATTTCCAAAACATTTTTTTTTTAATCTGGAGAGAGAGGAAATAATGTTCAACTCAATTTTGAAGAAAAATTAATTTATAAGTGCATCAATCTCTATTTATGAACACCTTGCATTTGCAGTCTATTTTTTTTTCTAGTGGAATATAAGCCAATTGCTAATTGCTATTGTCCCTTGGTCACATGCAAAACCATAACAGTTGTATTCATAAAAAAAACCAAAAGTGTAGATCCTAGGACCATAGCTAAAATATTTCCATATGAAGATTTATGTAAATGGTACAAAGTATTATGTAACTATAATAGTACTGTAGAAAGGCTTGAGTTATTTTTATTTTGGCCAAATGCAAGATTTGTAGTTTTTATATTTCATTGCAAACTGTTTCAGTGGTAGAAATTCACAATACCTTCTGACACAGATAGCATGACAAACCTTTTCTATTTAAACATGCCAAGAAAGGCCAGAACTATGAAGACTCCTCCCAAGCTTTCATCTATCAAAACACTTGAGATAATCCAAAGGAGTTTCATGTACTATGCTCTGAACAAGGTGCAACGTGCTAGGAAATGATGCATTGCTTACGTGACATACATGTATCTAGTTGTTATGCATTTGAGAAGGTCTAAAATATGAGCCGATAACAAAAAGCCAATTGAAATAGTTTATCAAGGAACGATCTAGATTGATTATGTTAGAATGTGTTATTGAATTTGTTGTAGGCTGCTATAAAGAGTTAAGCAAGGTATTCTTTGGTGTAAACAATTCAATGTAATGTCACTAGTGGATACAGAACCTCCAAGTAATTTAGACTGCTATAGAGAGTTAAGAAAGGTATTCTTTGGCATAAGAATTTCAATGTAATGTCACTGGTGAATACATAAACTCCAAGTGATTCATTCCGACAATTCGTCAAACACCAAATGTAAATCATCTGTTCTAAAAATTTTAGACTTGTTGCATGCCTTGCAAAACATATGAAACTATAAGATGCCACAAAAAATATATCTCAAGGAGCACCCAATAGCTTAAGACATTTAAACTTTGAAACCAACAATTATTCCTTTAAGCATACAAAAAGTACAAAAATCTTCCAAAACACACAGATAAAACATTTCTTAATTTCTCCATAAGCCATATAGCTTCCATAATATATGTGTGTGTTTTCACAACACAAATAAGAAGCTTATGTATTCAAATATTGTAGACCAGATAATTGATGGAGGCAAAATGGTTTTTCACCCACCCATAGGTAAATTAGCACTTGGTCTTTCTACAATAGGCCTCTTGCATGCTAGGATATAATGCCACCAAGGTGAAGGAACGATGCTAAATACTCAGGCTAGTCTCTTAATTCATCGAGCAAGAAGATTACTAGACCAATATTTCATCGTTGAGTTTGTGTGCATTTTTTTGCACCCACAATCCCTACCTCACACTTAATAATCCCTTAGAAGTATTCTCTCTCCAATGCCTTTGAATGTGTGAATAAAAAGATGATGGGACCCAGCCCACTTGGCGTAGCTTTTGCACTTTATATGATATGTTGTGTGTTGACGTGGCGGTGAACTATTGTCTTTCCCGCGGCTCTGTAGTTGTGGTAGCTGTGCATTGAATGCAAATGTAAATGTGGCAGTACCCTGCCTTGGTAAACTATAATACCCTAAACTTGTGCGCCTTCTCGACTCTTCTATGTTTATCGTTCTGTTGGCTCCGAGGGTTTGCGAGCTCTGCGTATGGAAAATGGTGGGTGCGCTGTGTTATGGTTCCTTTGGTTCTGTATTACAATTTTATGGTTGTCCACTGTGTTTGAGCTGGCTTTGGTTGTTGGTTGAGGCCTTCGCTGCACGTTTGGTTACTTGTCCACCTGTTTGTAACAATGCTGTTTGGTTCTGGGATTTTCTTGCCTGGCTTTCGTCTTCACTCTTCGGTAAGTCGCTTCTCCACTCTGTTAGCTCTGTTTTTGGTAAAAATGTCGAATGTCTGCGTGCTTGTAATGGTCACTGTAACGGTGGTTGGTCATGAAACGACTGGGGCTCGAATTGAATCCTTCAGTTCTGTCATTTAATTTTCGCTATCCCGTTTCTGTATGTGCTATTGGTCTTCGGGCCTATTATTCTGAATTTGGCTGTTGGTAATGGTTTCTGGGTTTATTCGCCTTCTGGTAACGCTGCCTTGTCTGTGGTTGCAAGCACAGGAATATCCGGGAAGCGCCTTCAGTCTTTGTTACAGGTAAAATGTCTCTCTATGCTTCAATTTCTGTTTGCTCCTCGCTCTGGGTCTAACCCCAAACTGCTCCTCTTTTCTTCAGTTCTCCGTGGCGTCCTCTACTTCGCAAATGTGGCTTCTCCTCTCGTGTTCTCCAGGTAAGGGTTTTCTTTCTCTCGTTATCAATTTTTAATGTTCATTTTAGAGGGTTTCATCCCTCTGAGCTTTTCTATGGCTCAAGCTCACTCACGCTTGGTTCTTGCAGGTCCTCTCAGGCGACCTGGACGGCGCATGTCTCTGTGTTCAAGGTCATTTGGCTGCGTATATGTTGGTGGGCCTGTAACTTGTTCTATTCTGTTGAATATAGGTCATTGTTCGAAGGACGGCTCGTCCATTAGTTTATTGTCCGGTCATTATGTAACCCGATGTTTGCCGTTGTCGTTCTGAGTTGAGTTCTATGTGTTGAAATGTGGCTTCAACGTAACCCTATTACCAATCTGTTTTCAAACCCTAACCTAGGGTTTCATGCTTGACCTATATGGTTGTAATTTCTGGTTGAATTTTCACTTGCCGTGACTGTATCGGTCTCTGTATATATGAGGGAACTCGGCCCTATCGGTTCTGGCTATGAATTACTATTCTGGACAATATAAATGAAATTCGTTTTTGATGAAAGAAAGTTTTAGTGATTGATACCTGTAATGTCTTCGCTTGTTGTTCAGTTACGTTGTTGGGCATTCAGTTTGTTTGCTTGTCTTTCATTTAATGGCTGTGCGTTGAATGTATTCGCTCTTCCTTAATTTACATTGCTGGGAGCTTATATGTAAGCGTGACTGCTTGTCTTGTGACCTGGAATTTACTTAAGATCTTCTCTGCTTGTCTACAATTTCAACTGTAACTCGTACTTGTACAGTAGCCATGACAGTATGCTTAGTTTACAATAATATAAAGGTCTGTTAAATGATGAAAAATATGAATGAGAGATCAATAAATAACTTAGAAGATAATCTTGATGGACAGTACTTCTCTGGTTTTGAATGCTTGACAATTCTATTAGTAAATTTACTCAACTTATTCTCTTCTCAACTTAACCTTTTCCCTTACATGTATTTTTGGCTTTATAGCCTCTGTCTTCAGTTAAGGCTTGCAGTTGTTTCTTTCTGTTACAAAGACAGTTACATAACTTCTGTTCTTATCCGTAACTATAGTCATTTGGACATTACAAGACCTGTAGGATAGTTAAGGTTGTTTTTCCTAATTACAGAAACTACCTTTTAATCAATAATGAAACTACAGTAATCCTAAACTGGAAAAGTAAAGACATATAACTGTTGCTGACTTGTAAAATAAAGTAAAAGAAAAATTATTCCCAACAGAACTTAACAGTTCAGTTCCTCGCTTGTGAACCTGGTTGGAGTCTTTCTGCCTCGTCACTGTGAGCTGGATGCTCCTGCATCAAAAGGTCTAGGCTAATGTAGCTCAACTTTTGTTTTTTTATTTTTTTTCTTCTTCTTCAGTTTTAAGCTCTTCTCATGGTTTGTACAACTTCTATTCATAATATTCTATCACATACTACCCCAGTCTTCTTTTTAGAACAAAAACTCTTTTTAACACTTCTTTTCTTTCCCAAAGTTGAGCTCCTTTTTTCTATTCAAATTTCCTCTACCACTCTCACCCAACCCTACGTTTTCCTTTTAAAACAAAAACTCTTTTTAATTCTTCTTTTCTTTCCCAAAGTTGAGCTCTTTTTTTCTATTCAAATTTCCTCTACCACTCTCACCCAACCCTGTATTTTCCTAAGTAAAAGATAAAAGACAAGAACTTAATCCCAACTTCTTTATAGTTTCAAAAATGTATAAGGAACCATTTGCAAAAATACATAATATAATTGCATATATTTAGAAAAAGTTTACATTCTTTTTTACACTTTCTTTAAATTAGAGACTAAAATCACATCTACACTATTAAAAAAAATGAAAATTAAATTAATGAAAAATCACATCTACATTATAAAAATATTGAAAATAAAATAAATTAAATTAGTGACCAAGTAAATTAAATTAATGACAAAGTGAGTAGAAATGATGGATTAACTTCGTGGTCACAAGGGGATCTTTCTTTTGTTACTAAAGAATGATTTTTCTGTAAACTAAACTGCTTCTCATAGCTGTGGGTGCCTCAAAAACCACTTATCATCTCATATGCGGCGTGTGTTACTACCCTAATCTCCGACATATTTGGATGAGGGACCACTGATGCAGTGAGATGAGGGAACAAACTTTTTGTGGTTGGGCTCTCCACTGGGTCTTCATACGCTTGACTTTCTCCTCATTAATTACAGGTCGACAAATGTCAATTCTTTTGCAGATGGATTAGATGGAATTTTCTTTTTGTAATTTCCTTTCGCAAAATCTTAGTTTCCTCGACACAATTCTGTAATTGAAATCATATCATGTCCAGTGTTAAAATAAATTTTATATAAAATCCGCATCTTATTATTACTTATTAATTTAATTCCACTGTTAGCTAAATTATTCATTGCTTTATAATAATAAATATATAACAATTCTAAACTTCAATCTTTGTAAACCCTGGGTCGTGATACTAAGTGTTATTTAAAGAGGAGAAAGAACCATTTGTATAGTGGAATAGAAACCTATATATATATATAAATATATATTTTTAAAGTCACAGCTAAGTCAAATACTAAATTGGTGTATGAGACCCCTTGTTTGTGGGAGAAGGGACCTGTCTCCACATAGCGATTTGACTGCTTAGTCTATAAAAGCATACATACTCTACCCTCCTCTAGTTTTGAACTTGTGACCTCTTAGGAGGAAAGCTCTTAACCATTAGGCCCACTCAAGCTGTATATTTTATTTTGTAAATAAAATAGAATGAATAGAGTAAACATGAGAAATCTCTTCTAGCCCCAAGGGTTAGCTTAGTTGGTCAAAATCAGTGCCTCGCCATTAGGAAGTCACAGGGTCCAATCTCCCCAAAGCTTGCGTACTCCTCTCACATCATGTTTATCACAAGTTTAACTTAATAAAAGTCCATGCTTCAAATTTGAGCAGCGCCATTATAACAGTGATTTTGTTATTTAAGCGGCTCCATTATAGCAGGTATTTTGTTGTGTCAATTAGTTGGCTAGCAAATACATTGAATTAATCAATAAGTCACAGGGTCCAATCTCCCCAAATCTTGTGTACTCCTCTCACATCATGTTTATCACAAGTTTAACTTAATAAAAGTCCATGCTTCAAATTTGAGCAGCGCCATTATAATAATTATTTTGTTATTTAAGCGGCGCCATTATAGCAGGTATTTTGTTGTGTCAATTAGTTAGCTAGCAAATACATTGAATTAATCAATCGTTTTTATGTAAAATACAAACCAAAGCTTATACACATGCTTAACTAGAAATTGAACCTCTTTACATATATGATATTATTACAATAATTTATTAAAAAGTCAAATCTTATATTGAATTGTACTATTACATATATAGAATTAAATTAATTAAGATTCATTGATAAAATATATCAAGATTTATTCCTAAAATATATCATAGGTTAATTTCTTTTTGTTTATAATAAAATCTTATATGTTTTATTGTAATATAATTGGAAGAGATTTTTTTTTTTTAGATTGTGGTTCACGAACACTCTGGTCAATGGGTGGCGCTATGTCTACGGAAATATCTGGGTTGATCGACCCCGAAGGGAATCTAGCCCCGCGGCCCACTAGCAAGGCCTGACCCCAAGGGCTTTAGGGAGATTGGACCCTGTGACCTCCCGATGACGAGACACTGATTTTGACCAACTGAGCTAACCCTTGGGGCTAGAAGAGATTTCTCATATTTACTCTATTCATTCTATTTATTTACAAAATAAAATATATAATAAAAATAATTTTAATCTTTTATTATTTTAAGAAAGAGAATAAGATATAGATTTGAATTCAATATTATTTTATAATATATTATATTATTATGGATAAATAAACTAAAAAAATAATAGACTTTAACAAAAGTAAAATATGTATGTTAGGGTTCATAAGTTTCAAGGGTTGTAACTTTAACTATATATAACAACTCGAGATTTAAAATATATAATTAATTATATCAATTTATGCGATTAATGATCAACACACAAACTATTCAACTAATTAGAATACAATTTTTAAAAAATACTTGCAAAGACGACCTGGCTATAGCGACATTATTCCATACTTGTGATTTCAGAGTTGAATGCTATTTGATTCCCGTTAACCACAACAAAGTTTTTGGGGATGACTCTCCACCCCACTATAGTTTCATCTGCACATAATCTTTATATAATTGACCACCCCCAAGCCCTCAATCAACTACTTTTGCCATGGTATCCTTTGTCTCAAAACACTTTTTTTCCAAAGGAATGAATACTCTCATCCCCCTCTCCGTCCATTAAAATAGAACAAATCGTTCCAAAAATGGAAAGGGATTAGAAGGTGATCTGCATGCACATAGTCCATTAGTCAATGTGCCAGCTTTTATTTCTTTGTTTTAAGTTTTACTTAATTCAATATTTTTCTTAATTTACTTTTCGTAATTTTTATTTTTTTAATTTTTTTTGTAACTTCTCTCTCTCTCTCTCTCCTCTCTCTCTCTCTCTCTCTCTCTATATATATATATATAATATATATAATCTTTTTCTTTTATTATTAATTATTTTATTTACTTATATATTAATATTATTTTATTTATTTATTATTATTATTATAGGGCATTACATCCTGTTGTTTCGTGTTATATTTACTTGATATTGTACCCAATAAACCAATCACACCCTCAGGCTAGCCTTGAGACTGTTTGATAGAAATTTCTTGATCTAGAGTCTGGATGATGATGGTCAACCCCAGGATGACTAGGGAGGGATTGCACTTACACTTGGAGCCCCAATGTTTCAAAGAGATGATACTATGTCACCCATCTAGCTCTTGAGAGGGTGTCGTAGGGCACCCATAACATGGTTTTAACACATGGAAGCATTTTGATGCACTTCTTAAGGTCTCCCCTCAAGACTTGGAGTTGATTATGATGACAAGATATCTCAGTAGCCCATTCCATGCATTTTGTAGCATTTACGGCCCAAAAAGGGCACAATGTCATGCTTTTTAGAGCATATCAACGCACATGTGTGGGTATTCATAGAATTGCTTTATTGTTTTGAGCTATTGGGTTGGCTTGCAAACCCTTGTCTTATCAAACACTCAAAATCAAAATTGTTTTAGGGCTTGTAGGCTTATATTATTTTTTTAAAGTGAAGGGATGGACCTCATATAAATAGAGGATCCCTCACTTTGTTTCATTCATTATCATACTTGAGATTTCAACCCTCTCTTCTAGGGTACACACTTCTTTGTCTTTTTCGCTACTTGTGGAGATGTGACTTTTATGGAGCATTTTCTATTGGAGATTAGTTTTTTTAATTGGAGATGTCTTTTTAGGATCGAAAGAAGGTCATTTTTAGAAATAAAATGTAAGTTTAATGTTTATTTTCTTTACCTTGCATGTAAATGTAATAATGTTTTGGTTTCTCTATGTTCCATCACTAAAAGCATATTATTTGTTGGAAATCTTGGTTAAAATTTGCGTGTTAATTATTTCTTCATTGAAATCCATAAAAGAAATCCTAGTGTGCATCTTCTATTTAATTTCTTCTCTCACAAAAAGGATAGTTAAGGTTTTACCAAGTGGAAAATATATTCCCCCCATGCCCTCTCCCCCCACACCCACTCCAATCAATCATCTCTTTCTTTTAAAATTTTCCATAAAGCTCCATTAACTCAAGTAGGATTAGGCATTGTTAAACTTTTGTTGATAAAAAATCTTCAAAATCAAAATATTTTCCTTTCCTTTTATTTCCTAGGCTTTAAAAGGCAAGCTACTAGGATTTTTTCCTGGGGCCAAATTATTTCTTGGATATTGAGGATGCATGTTTTTGTATAGAGAATCAAGGGTTTACCTCCCTATTCCTTTTAAACAAAAAATATAGTTTTTAAGGTGGAAAATATTCCCTTTGTAAGGATGATGTTTTCCCTCCTTAGTTAATTTTTTGCCCTGGAAATCATAACACTAATTGAGCTTCAACCTAAAGCCTATTTGAGGGTTTACACTATTGTTTTGTTGACTTAATATTCGATTAAACCCTTTCTTGAACTTCTATATGTTTAGGAATTTTTTTTTCATTGCATGTTAACAAGACCTAGCTTATATCAATCTTTATTTAGTCTAGGAGCATGATACATTACTCCCTTATTAAGAAGAATTGACCCCTATCCACTGTCGAGATTATTTATTGCCTTAAAAAAGCAATCAAGTACTAAACATTGATTTATCAACCCAGGAATCCATCTTTTTATCTAAAGGCAATCGACAAAGTTTATGCAAGAGGCTTCTAAGGACTAACATTGGTGTTATATGAGCTAATATGAAGTCTAAATCTCTATCATGTAAACAAACTAATCCTAATTACCTAATGAAACCAAATCTCATTACAACAAGGGAAATTCAAGTGCGCAACTAAATACTGAATAAATATTCTGGCTAAGAAACAACACAAGTAATCTTAATTCTGAATTTTAACCATTCACAGAAGAATACCATAAATGATTTTATGTTATAATTTTTTGGTTGTTATCTTTTTGTTGATTTTAATTTTCCATCAAATTTGAGGCTAATCTTTATGGTGACAACAACCTTATATCACCAAGGGGCGACAAACTAGGTGACTCCATTGAAATTCCTGAAGTTTAACAGGTATCTTATATCTTTCTCATTTTTTTAATTGTTGTTTAAAGGCCCAACTACTTTTTCCAGTGCTAACAACTATTTATTTAGGTTACTGCCCTTTTTTGTGTGTTTATAGCAGCCCATGCTATACTGAACCGTTATGCCCTTCAGCCTAAGCTCCGAGTAGCTTGCCGCCCTTTAAAATCTGATTTAAATTTCTTGGCTTTCTTTTGTTTATTTATCACCTTCAGTTATAAACATTGTAGTCTTATGTATATACTGTTGATGTGTTCGCTGATGTGAATATTTTCCTTGTTTTCCTTTATACTCATAAAATAAAATAAAAATCATATAAAAAATCATAAACTTCATTTAATTTTCAAGCACATTATCTCATTATCTCATTGTGATAACGTGATTCAAGGAGTTGATCTTTTTAAAGTTTAACAATCTTAAAACAATCATCAATATAGACTACAGTTCCAAAGCTCTTGGGAGGCTAGGGCCTTAAGGATATTTTCTTGTTATAGAAATATTTGGTGGCTAAGTGCAGATGGAGACTACTCTCAATGCAGAGCCTTTGGACGTCGATTGTCACTAAAAAATGCTCTGAGTTCGTTGGAATATTGGATTAGAAAGGTGGATAAGCCATAGAGGAACATTTTAGTGATTTAGAGGGCACTAGTAAACTCCTTTGAACTCATAAACAATAGGTTGGCATGGAGAGAAGGCAATGGTGACAGCGCGAGAATTGGTCTCGATCCATCGCTAGGTAGTAGTAAAGGGCATGTACTCCCCCAACCTTTAATTTATTACCCAAGAGGTAGAGGATTCTCCTAAGTTTCTCATATCTCCAACCCAACCAAGACAACTATTTGGAGACAAAGATGGAGATCAATAGAAGAGTTGGGATTAGAGGCAGAGTTCCAAGATGGATGGAGTGACTTCCTGAATGCCTTGGAATCTTGTCATATATGGCTGGAATACATAGATGATGAATTATTTTGGAGTATTTTCCCCCTTGGAACATACACCCCCAAGATCATATACATTTCCCTAATGGCCTTAAAAGCTTTAACATAATCAAAATGGTGGTGGAAGGCAGTGTAGAAATCTAAGTGCCTGGCAAAGGAAAAACTAGTCACGTGGCGTTTGATGGAAGGCGATGTGGAAATCTAAGTGCATGACAAAGGAAAAAATATTAATGTGGTGCTTGATGGAGAAGAGGTCCCCACTTGGGATGTGCCACAAAAGAGATATGAGATTGGGCTGGGATAATGCTCCCTATGCAAGGGAAGCAAAGAATCAACCCTACATGTGTTCATGAAGTGTCCCTTTTATAAGGTATGGAAAATGTGCAGAAATGTTGTAAAACAAATTGGTGCATGGGAAGGGGAGAATTTAGAGGGGGCTTAGAGGGCCTATCTCTCTAATCATGTCTATCATGCTTACTAAGCACTCCCTTTGATCATATGCTAGGGGTTATGGTTGGCTTCAAATAGAGCCATTTTTTAGGACAAACTTTTGGCCCCAGAGGATTTAGTTGCGGAAGCTCTAGCAATTTTGGTCCATTTCCCATAGGAAAAAGGAACAACCCCAACAAGGGTGATAGTAGCAGAAATCTTGATTGCTTTAGGTTGTGGGCTTCTTATTTTGATGGAGCTTCTAGTAACTTAGGCTAGAGGAGTGAAGGAGGATTCATTCTCTTTCTCTAGGAATCTCACTTCTTCCATGTAAAATTATCACTAGGGCCCTAGCCTGGGACAAATAATCAGGCTGAAATATTAGCTTGCAAAAACCACAAGGGCTTCACTAGGGGCGAAATATCATACTACATGCATTCACATTGGGGGGTATATATTGACGAAAAAATGACATAATACATTGAGCATATAATAGGGGGTAAAAGGTTTTTAGATTGGCAGGTATAAAAAATGGAGCTCAAAGTTAATGAAAAAATATAAAGGGATATAAAAAACGTTAATGAAAAAATAGATACCTACAATATCTAGTGAAAGTAGGGTTTTTAAAATTGGGAATGTGTATTGGGTCCATATTGTTAGGGGTTTAAATAATGTGATTTATAGAGTTATTTTTCAATATGTAGTAAAACTAGGGGTATTGTTTAGTATTTTATAAACACATGTAATAGGTCAGAGGTTCATTGAGTGAAGCGCTTGTGACAAAAATATGTTGCTCTTACACATAAATAAATTTAGTAAATAACCCATAATAAGACCTCAACCAATCACCTTACACATAAACAAATTTAAATAATAATAAAAAATAACAAAATTTGAATTTCTAATGTTAAATTATAGATAAGCGTCATAATTTTTGGTCAAACACAAACTAATACCAAGTCAAAGGCAAAACTCAATGCCTACCGAGGTATAATAAATGAAGATATATTATGCTCAATTTAAAATCTAATTATTATTTTTAATAAATTATATTTTATTATTATTTTTATAAAAAAAAAATAATGTATATATTTTTATAATCTTAAAAGTTAGTTTAATTGGCGAGGTTTACTTATTAATCACTAATGCTAATAAAAAATTACAAGGTCAAGTTTTACTAGCAATCATTACAAGGTCAAGCTTTACTAATAAATTGCCTAAAAATAATCTCTTAAAATCCAAAAGATATAATAATTAAACAATACTATAAAATAAATCAATCCATCCATTCATATACATTTACACATGCCACTTGACTCTATGACCATTATGCTTTATAAATACAGTTTATAAATCAATCCAATCCATACATTGACACATGCCCCTTGACTCTATGACCATGATGCTTTATAAACACAAAGTTAGTCATGTTCCCCTTGACTCTATGACCTTGATGCTTTATAAATACAGAGTTAGTCATGTTTTCACTGATTGAGCAAGCAAGCAAGCAAATCATTGAAATGGCCAGAAATCTTGCCATATTGATTGCTTGTGGTGCTTGAAATTGATTACCACTAGTATAGTGGAGTTTGATTCAGATAGGAATAAAATTATATATATATGATTTTTGTTATGCATGAAAAAGAAACCGTCTGTAAAGTGGTGGGCATACTGTCACAAGCTTTGGTGGGCATAGTGTCAGAAGCTTTTGAGATTATGGAAATCTTTCATATTCCACGGTTTCATCCGTACTATCTCCAACTAAATGAGAGGCTAACGTCAACTTTGTACTTCATAAACCCAACCAATTAATGCGTACAGCGGGACGCATTTCTTACTGGACAAATATTTTTCGTGTAAGAAAAGAGTTTTGATAGCAATGGTGGCCTAAAAAGTCACTTATCTCCTATGTGTTGTTGCTACCACCCTAATATCTAACGTATTTGGATGAGGGACCACTCCTGCAATAACACGAGGGCAGATTTTATTTTATTTTATTTTTTCATTGGGCTATGCACTGAGTATTGATACTTGAGTTTGTCCGAATTAATTAAGTGGGAGGGTGTATCATTTGACTTTATTGAAAGTAAGAAAATTGAAAAAAAATTGAAGCATACTTTGTAAATGAAATGTTTATTAATTATGTTTTTAATGTCTATATATATTATTTTATATTTTTCATATTAAGTGGGTTTTGGGGGTTTTGGGTAGTGGAGAGGAATGATTAAATTATTTCTTAGCCTAGACTCAATTCCCTTAAATAATATATTTTTTAGTAAAATAACTTGAAACCTATCTTAAATATTGAAATTTTAAAATCTATATAAATAAAACATAATTCATGTAAATGAAATTATCATTTTCTATTTCTATTAAGTTTAAATTTTATTTAAAAATTCAAGTAAAATAGATATATATTATGTTGATAATTAGATTTCAAATTAATTATATATATTAATATATATATATATAATATTATATGGTGGTGGTGTGGTGGTGGTTACGTCCATTGAGACCACATTGGTCTATTGGACCTATAATTTTCTTAGTTCTTAATTTTTTGGCTTCTCATCTTTCTTGGCAAGATTGGGGCTGTAGCTTCTTTTTTTTCTCTACGGTCTTCCAACTTCCTTTATCTTGCATCTCCTTCATCTCTTCTAGTTCTTGGGATATTGGTGTCTTAGCTTCGGGATCTATTGTGTTCATCCTTTTGAAGATAGTTGGAGAAGAAGTTTGGTCTAGGAGATCTGCTTTGCTGTTAAATGAAGATTTATTTTGTGCGATATTCAAATCCTCATAACTATTGATGCTTGAGGGATTGTCGAGTTCATTTTTTTGCTATTGGACAGGGTTTTCCCACTGCTTGTCTTGAGAGTTATTTCTTTCGTGTCCAATTTCTTGCGATTCAGAGTTTTCTGGAGAGTATTCTTCCTTGATGACAGTGTAATGTTCTTTTTGTGCTCCTTCCCACCATGTAGATTTGTGGTGATTCTTTCTAGCAAAATTTTTCTTGGAGGCTTTTGGGCAATTTTTGGCTAGATGGCCTAGCTCAAAGCAGGATCAGCATATGAAGAGGACACTTTCATAATCAAGTTTCTGGTTCCACACATAGTCTTTACTTGTTAAGTTTATTTCAGCTGGGAATCCGACGCTGAAGTCCATTTCCACACAGATGTGTGCATAGGTAGTTCTAACATATTCCTCTGTTTCTGGGCACTTGTAGTAAAATTTCCTAATTGCATTTCCAATGGCTTTTAGCGAGGGGAGATTCTAGAAGATGCAAGGGTAGGTTTGGCAATCTCACCCAAATGGGTGCTGAGGTTATGACTATTGTTGAGGGATCGAATGGTGGGTTCCATGGCTTCATGAATAGGCCTGAGTTTTCCCAAAAACAAGGGCCAAAATCTAGAATACATTGTCTGCTTTCAGGGTTTTCAAAATTTACTATAAAGAAACCCCTAGCAGAGGGGTAGATATTAATTACATCAAAAATGACAGGCTTCCATGCCTCTGAGATCCAACTGTGGAGAGATTTCAGCCGTGGCCAAAAACCATTGAACCGGCAAATTAGGACACTTTCAGAAAACTTCAAAGCCTTATCAAGTGAGCACTAGACCACCTGGATAGAGGGAGCTGGGGCTTCACTGACGATATGGGTAGGAGCTTGCCCCCCAGAGGTGGACGAAACTGAGGTAACAACTATCTTCTCGAAGCTGGGAGCCATCTGGATCAAAGCCGATTGATGATTCCCAAGCTTATGTATGCCCGTGCGGAAGAATGAAAAAGTCCTGCGGAAGAATGTGAACGGCTGAGGAGATAACTCCCATAAAAGTACTCACGGCTCCTCAAGGGAATTCGATCCTGCAGCCAAGAGATATGCTAGGAATTAATTCAACGCTGAAGTCTTTCACATTTCTTCCAGATCAAAACAGATAACCCATCTAAAAAATTTCTCTCAAGCTGCAGAGAATGCCCAAGGAAATTTGTATAAATGACAAGGATCCTTCAAAACTTGCGGTGAGGAAAACCAACGTCCAGAAACAAAGACGATCCTCCTGGACTAGGTCAATCTGCCCCAGAGAAACTTTGATCCTGCTAGGAAAAAGACAATGGCTCTCAAAATCTGCTTTTAATCAGCTAGAGCCCTAATTGTCCAAGAGAGAAACAAATGTTTTTAAAATATTTCGATTTGGATTATTTTAAATTAAACATATTTTTTAATAGAATTTCTAATTCATATATGTTAAATTCTATGGGAAAAAATGTAGCTATGCTAAGAGTTAATGTGATCCTAAATGATTTTGATGGCTTAGATGCCCCTAGATTGTGGCAACTCAAGTCAAAGATTAAACATACTAGTAATTTTAGAAACTCACCATAGCTTAACAACAAAAAACTCAAAATAAAATAAATATATATTTTATATTCATCATATAATAAATTTGATTAAAGTTGCAATTAAAACCTCAAAATAAATTTCATTAAAAATTTATTCCATTTCTTTCACAAAGAGATTACTTCAAGAATGGGGCACATAGTTAAAAAAATTAATTCATTTTTATTAAAAACAAAATGCTAATTTTTTTTATATAATATAACTATATATGTTAAAATCTAAAAATTTAAATATGTTCAAATACATTTCTTTGAGAAGAGTTTTTTGCAGAAATTAAGTTATAATACATTTGTTTTTATCGTCAAGATAAGTTGAAGAATCAGATCATGTCATATTTATTTATATTTATTTTTAAAATCCTAAGAATATAAATCTTCCGATTAAAATTTCAATTAAAAATGCTTTAATATTATATTTTATTTATTTATTAATTATATTATTTTTATATTACAAGGACGTTTGAATTTAAGAAAATTGAGCATATTATTATAATAAATGAGATATATCAGGTTTAATTTAAAGTTTGCTTATTATTTATAATATATTATATTTTAAGTTTAATATATATTTTTAATAAATAATATTTCTTTATTGATTTTTAATAAAATAAAATAGTGGAGTTTGATTCAGATAGGATTAAAATTATATATAATTTTGTTATGCATGAAAAAGAAACCGCCTGCAAAGTGGTGGGCATACTGTCGGAAGCTTTTGACATAATTGAAATCTTTCATGTTCCACAGTTTCATCCCTACCTACTGTCACCAACTAACTGACATGCTAACGTCAACTTTGTACTTTACAATCTCCTCAAAAAGTCGACAAATTAGTGGTTACAGCCAGACGCTTTTCTTACTAGAGAATTATTTTTAATGTAATAAAAGACTTTTGATAGCAATGGTGGCCTAAAAAGCCATTTATCTCCTATGTGGTGTCTGCTACTACCTATTCTCCAATGTTGGATCAGGGTCCATTCATGCAATAGCATGAGGGCAGAGATTTTTTTTCATTGGGCTCTGCACTGAGTCTTGATTCTTGAGTTTGTCCGAATTAATTAGGTGGGAGGGTGTATCATTTGACATTATTGAAAGTAAGAAAATAATTGGAAAATTACTATGTTCTAAATTTTTGAAATGCTTTGATGCAAAAATGGTAATTTCGTTATTCAAGATGCCAGTTTGGTAACATGCAAACTGATACAATGGGTGTGAGATGCTCAATTCACTTTTGTTTGGACTATTGTGGTTGTATGGCAAGTATAAGTAAATTATAACATATTCATTACAAGCTTCAAAGTAATTGTTCTGTTGAGAGGTGATTTAAAAAGGAGTTATGTTATATGTTGTTATATTAAAAGTAATAAAAATTACAAATTGTTTAATGCTTTCGTTTTAATATAAAAATTACAAATTGGTTTAATGGTTTAGTTAGTTTATAATAGTTGATCATGTTGAAAATGGACACTTGCATTTTCATAGAAATTTTAAGGTTCTTATTTTTAATTCTCGTTTTCATTTCTGTCATAATGGTGTGACACTACATGAACATGAAGGTTTAATAGATAAAAAAACATGACATCACCCCAATTCCATGGAAAACGTTGAGGTTTTGTGAATTCAAAGTGTTGTGGCATGCAAGTTTCCAATTGTTTAGGCGAAAAATGAGGTAGATTTCCTCAAAAGTCAAAATTGTTTGTCAATTGGTAATGCTAAGGGGAAATGTAACTAGGGTGGGTGTGAGAAAATTGAAAGTAGATTTCCTCAAAAGTCAAAGCTTTAGAAATCTAGGTAAGTTCAAATTGTTTGTTAATTGGTAATGCTAAAGGGAAATGTAACTGGGTGGGTGTGAGAAAATTGAAATTGAAATTGTTTATATATATATATATATAAGGAATAAATTTTGTGGGATTTTATTATCATATTTTACATAAATTTTATATGTTTTGATAAATACATAAATAATGAGACTTCATAAATTCATATAATATATGAAGAAGAGTAATATATGTTTTATTAATCTAATGTTATGAAATAAATTGGTTATCACTGGTTAATTTTTGCTCAAATTAATATAATATTTTGAAATCTTAATAAGAGTTGTTTCAATTTGAAGTTTGATTATGGGTTTCTTCAATACTATGAATTCATGTTCCAATATATGGAAAAACCGTAATATAAATATTCCATGTTTTGAGTTTTTTAAGGTATATTTCTTAATCGATTTTACTTGAAATTTGGTAGGGATTTCTTGGAATCACAAGTTTGAGTTGCAAAATATGCACAATCCAAGTGCTATATGAGTTTCTCAAGGTGTTGAATCCATTTATGCATTGAAAAATGTATTTTAAAACAACGTTGAAACATGATTTCATAAAACAAATTACTGTTAAATTCAAGCAAAAAAAAAGCCAAAATCTAGAAGAGTTAAACTGCAACTATGGAAAATAGTGCGACGTGAATATTAGTAGGTATGCTTTCCATCACAGGTGATATTTTATTGCTCAAAATAAGAGAAATGATATCTTTAAAATCACTTACAATACATGAGATGGAGGATGTATAATAATGTAAACTAAAGTTTCATTAAAGTTAGTTTAAGATAGTCCAAAGGGGTGGATCCAATAGTGAAAAGTGAGGATCTTTTTGCCATTGGGCATGGTTCAATTCTCATGGGGCCCCTTACCCTAAAAGCCATGGGGACACCTTGAGGTAGTGGTTAAACATGTGGTTGCAACCAAAGAGATTATATTAATAGTCTCATGACTTGTGCATACGTAAGACGATCAAAGTCCACTAGCATGTCTTGTCAAAAGCCCAAAGGTGTTGGATCCATGGTGGAAAGAGATGATTTTTCCACCATTAGATAATGTTCAATTCCCACGAGGGCCTAACTGAGAGTGATGGGGGCATATTAAGGTATTGTTCGAATGTGTGGTTGGACATAGAGAGATTATATTAATTAGTCTCATGATCTGTGCACACATAATTGGACCATAGTTAACCTCCATGCTCTCATTTTTTATTTAGCCCAAAGGGGTTGGATTCAATGATAGAAAGTGAGGAGTTTTTCACCATTGGGAAAAGTTAAATTCTCACGAGGGCCTATCTTAGAGCCATGTTAAGCCCTATATAAGCCGCATGTTAACCCTAAAACCTCTTATTCACCCCTAGATATTAAGCAATTGCATTTTTATTGTTATATAGGCTAAAACCTTTATGATCCCATTATATATATATATATATGAAGCCTAGTTTTAGGATCATCAAATCCTGTCCTATACATTATATTCATTGCAAAAGAAGGTTTCCTCCTTGAATATGATTACAATTTTTGGTTTCTTATCATTTTTAATGCACGAGATTCATAACATTTGGTATCATAGCTTATACTTTTAGGATTTTGTTGTTTCAAAATAAGTAATTTGGCATTTTTGCCTTAATTTTTTTTGGGGATGTTTCAACTAGTGAAATTTTTAAGGGATAGAGGCGAGTTCATTGGGTACTTGTGATAAGAATTTCAAAATTTAGCTCTGTTTATTTTTAGAGATATGCTTTTAGGAAGTTATGGTTCTTGAATGCTCCTGAAATCAATTTCAAATAGGTTAGTTTGGCAATTTCATTATAACTTATTTTCAGATATGTTTTAGACAGTGAAATTAGGAGACATGAGAGAGATCTCTAGGTACTCGTGGTAAAATTTTTAGACTTTGGTTTCCTGTACTTTTGGAGATTCCCTATGGAAGTGAGGGTTTTTGAAATGTCCTAAAATCAATTTCAAATAGGTTAGCTTGATATTTTTACTATAATTTCTTTTCTGGGACTTTTTAGATTGTGAAATTTTTGTAGATCTTAGCAGACATAGAGAAGTACCTTAGTTAAAAATTTTAGAATTACATTTGAAGAATTTGACATTTTGCACACTATACAAGTTTTCTCTTGTGAAGATGCCAAAAAACAACAAGTTTTGGGAAGGTTACCATATCATTAGAGAAAATTTGAGGTTTAAAATGAGCCTCCTAAGGGATATTATAAAATAATAGTGGAAATAATAAAATAAGATTAGATTACGTCATCAAATTTTAGAGGGAAAAAATAAACAATTTTTTTTTCAACTCTCATCTTCAACTTATCTCCCTACAGTTTTACTCAAATTTCGAGCAGGAGCACTTGTTGGATGCAAAATTCAATTCCTCATCCAAGGAGTACCCATATTGCATATTTTTGATGGACTCTACAATCACGTTTTTCATGTATTTTTAATTTTTGGTGTAGTAGTGTCCATCAAAAGTATGCAACATAGGGATTCCTTGGATGAATAATTAAATTATACATCCAACGAGTGCTCCTCCTCAAAATTTGAGTAAAACCGTAGGGAGATAAGTTGAAAATATGAGTCAAAAAATAATTTTTTTTTTTTTTTTTGTTAACTCCAAAAATGGCGAATCATCCCCATGGTTGACATCATCATCTTGAATCCTATTGCTTCTTATAAAGTTGATTTTTGTTGTACATATTTGTTTTGAGGCCCATTTTAGACATCAAAATTTCTCTAATTCTTTCACTTGGCACATCAAATTCTAATCAAACCAATGGGGTTAAAAAGATGATTTATCAGAGTATTACAGACTAAAGTTTAAAATTGAGAAGAGCTCAAATTTGAAAGATATATCATGGAAAAGGTTAGCCGTTCATATATTTTTCAAATTAAATGTTTAAAGGTACATAAATTACAAGCAACATAATTATTTTTAGAAGATCAATTCTTTTTGGTGACTAAAATTTGTGACAAATATGAGTACTATTATTATTTTATCACATGGCTCCTAAGAGATTTCCAAAACCGCAACAACAATTAAACATCTTAAATGGTTATCTAGGACTTATGAAGAAAGTGAAGACTTAGAATTTAGGGTCTCTCAATTAGAGAAAAAAGTTAATGAAATGGATGGTTGTATGTTTGAAAAGATGGATTTATTAGGTTCTTAAGAAAACCTTAAAAGAGAAAAGATAGATAAAATGGAAAAGAAGATGAATTAAAATAAGGAAAAATACAAAATATTAAGGAAAATATACAAAAATCCATCGAGGAAGAAATACAAGTGTTACAAATGATTCTATTAAAATATATCCGTAAAAGGGATATGGAGATCCAAGAAAATAATGAAAATAAGGAGGAACATGATTTTGCGACTCAAACAGATGTGGATACTATGATATCACAATAAGATACGACAAATATTGAATCATTGAACCATAATAATTGATTTTCAATCCATAATCCACATCATCATGGCTTCAAGCCAATACCAAAGAACTACTAAATTCCATATATTGATATGAGGAAATTTGATGGTAACAATCCTATAACATGGATATTCTAGATAAAATAATACTTTGATCTAAACTAAGTGGAATCTTTACAAAAGATAAATATTGCATCCATGTTTTTAGAACAAGACCAACATGTATGGTATAAATGACTTAATGAAAGGAAAAATGATTATATTATATCTTGGTCTATTTTTACTATTAAACACACACAACAGTAATAGGAAGAATTTAGATAAATTCATTCGATTGCATTCTATTCAGAAGATATACATATTAGTACATAGTTTTTTGACCCTTGGTTTTCATCTTCTAAGAGGTCGCTCGGACTTCAATGAATGTTGTAATTTCTCCACACCAACCCTGATGTATTAGGTTTCCAACATTCCCCCCTTAATCCAAAGGGGTGTATATGGGTCCAATAAGAGAGATGAAATACAAAAGTGCATGGTAACCAATGGCTAGATGTGCTCTTTGAAATGGTGGTTTAAGGAAGACCACATACGAAATGAGGTAGAAGAATCTAAAGTTTCTATTGGCGATGGTTTAAGGTTGACCACTAACTATGGAACTATGCTTGAAGTAGTTCTTGGAACAACTCCAAATCTGGCTATAAGTTGAAGTCTTTTGCAAAGTGGAAGTGCTACTTGATGATTGTTTGAAGATGACTACAAACTGATGTATCAGAAACCAAATTCTTTTGCCGGTGGTGGTTTGAGCCTAGAAACTAACCAAAAACATGCTCATGGAGCATGACTTTGTCTCTAGCTATAATTCGAAATATGGCCAACAGCTAACTCTAGCTCTGGGCTATGGTAGCTGGCTTTGGTTCAAGTTGTGGCTTAGGTTCACTTGATATATCTTCAAATCTGGTATCTTACCATTAATTACCCCCTTGTCAGATACAAGGTGAGAAGATAAAGATATCTCTACTACAAGATGTGCCAATACTCGAGATTGAACTCTAAAGTATCACATATATCTTCTTGACTATTGAATACGATTACTAAGAAGTGATCCATCCAAGGTGAATATTTTCTCTTAAAACAGTCTTGCTTTTGGAACATCTTTTTGAATGATGATTATGTTTACCACAATGCTCATAAGGGTGAAGATCAAAACATTGATTGTTCACATGGCCAAGTTGATCATAATGTTGGCATCTACAAATCTAATGTGGTTGTGGAAGAGGTGCATGTGAAGATGAGCTATCTTGAAGAAATCTAACACTATGCAACTTCATGGGTTTGGAATATTCGAGAAGGTGAAATAAACATCCTTGTCATATCCAGGACCAATTATGCTCTTGTTGTTGTGTTGAGGCCTCGACACCTCCCCTTAATTTCCTCAGAAATTTAAGGGGACCCCAATTAAATTTTTGTAATCAATTTTAAAATTGCTTTATCTTGCTTTATTTTGATTGATTTTAGCTTTCCTTGATTTTCAGTTTTGTTTGCACCATTATCTTAGCATCTCTTAGAATTTTCCAACAACAAAAAATTCACTAGATTTTGACTCATGGTTGGAGAGTTATGATGTTTGAAGTCTTGGATTGATTTCACCATCTTGACAACTTGATTAAATAAACTTTATTTAATTTGTCTAATCTTTGTCTCTACATAGCATTTTGATTTTTCTTGACAAAAATATAAATATAAACAACACTTATATATATTAATTATTATACTATATATTAAAACTCTATTTCACATTACCATGTAAACTATTACTGTATATTATTTATTATATATTATACATATTTATAAACTAAGGTATATATTACATCTATATATAAATAATAAAAAAAAAAAAAAAGAGAAAGGAAACACATTTCATGCTCTATAATCAAAAGACATGCTTTTTGAAATGTGGGCATCATATAAATAATACCATAGGTGTCCATAAAACCAACGAATAATCTGCATAGAAAATACTTCAATATCCACCACTCTAAAGGAGGGCAATGATGGCTCTAACTTCAAACTTAGGGTATAACATTAAACTGACAAAACCAACATCAGGGTATAACATTAAACTGCTATAGAGAGTTAAGAAAGGTATTGTTTGGCATAATAATTTCAATGTAATGTCACTGGTGGATACATAAACTCCAAGTGATTCATTCAGAAAATTTGTCAAACACCAAATGTAAATCATCTATTCTAAAATTTTTAGACTTGTTGCATGCCTTGCAAAACATATGAAACTATACGATGCCACGAAAAATATATCTCAAGGAGCACCCAATAGCTTAAGACATTTAAACTTTGAAACCAACAATTATTCCTTTAAGCATACAAAAAGTACAAAAATCTTCCAAAACACAGAGATAAAACATTTCTTAATTTCGCCATAAGCCATATAGCTTCCATAATATATGTGTGTGTTTTCACAACGCAAATAAGAAGCTTATCTATTCAAATATTGTAGACCAGATAATTGAGGGAGGCAAAATGGTTTTCCACCCACCCATAGGTAAATTGGCACAAATAAGAAGCTTATCTATTCAAATATTATAGACCAGAGAATTGATGGAGGCAAAATGGTTTTGCACCCACCCATAGGTAAATTGGCACTTGGTCTTTCTACAATAGGCCTCTTGCATGCTAGGATATAATGTCACCAAGGTGAAGGAACGATGCTAAATACTCAGGCTAGTCTCTTGATTCATCGAGCAAGAAGATTACTAGACCAATATTTCATCGTTGAGTTTTTGTGCATATTTTTGCACCCACAATCCCTACGTCACACTTAATAATCCCTTAAAAGTATTCTCTCTCCAATGCCTTTGAATGTGTGAATAAAAAGGTATAGGCTAATGTAGCTCAACTTTTGTTTTTTTGTTTTTTTCTTCTTCTTCAGTTTTAAGCTCTTCTCATGGTTTGTACAACTTCTATTCATGATATTCTATCACATACTACGCCGGTCTTCTTTTTAAAACAAAAACTCTTTTTAACTCTTCTTTTCTTTCCCAAAGTTGAGCTCTTTTTTTCTATTCAAATTTCTTCTAGCACTCTCACCCAACACTACATTTTCCTTTTAAAACGAAAACTCTTTTTAAGTCTTCTTTTCTTTCCCAAAGTTGAACTCTTTTTTTCTATTCAAATTTCCTCTACCACTCTCACCCAACCCTGTGTTTTCCTAAGTAAAAGATAAATAACAAAAACTTAATCCCAACTTCTTTATAATTTCAAAAATACATAAACAACCAATTGCAAAAATACATAATATAATTACATATATTTAAAGAAAGTTTAATTTTTTTTTACACTTTGTTTAAATTATAGACTAAAATCACATCTACACTATAAAAAAAATTGAAAATTAAATTAATGAAAAAATCACATCAATATTATAAAAATATTGAAAATTAAATTAGTGACCAAGTAAATTAAATTAATGACAAAGTGAGTAGAAATGATTGATTAAGATAGGATTAAGTGGAGGTGGAGTAAGATAGGATTAACAGTGACCCTTGTTATGCGTTATGTTGTCATAAAACCAACAACTTCGTGGTCACAAGGGATCTTTCTTTTCTTACTAAAGAATGATTTTTCTGTAAAGTAAACTGCTTCTCATAGCTGTGGGTGCCTCAAAAACCACTTCTCATATGCGGCGTCTGTTACTACCCTAGTCTCCGACATATTTGGATGAGGGACCACTAATGCAGTGAGACGAGGGAACAAACTTTTTGTCGTTGGGCTCTCCACTGGGTCTTGATGCGCTTGACTTTCTCGTCATTAATTACAGGTCGACAAATGTCAAATTTTTTTGCAGATGGATTACATGGAATTTTTTTGGTAATTTCCTCAACACAATTCTGTAATTTAAATCATATCATGTCCAGTGTTAAAATAAATTTTATATAAAATCCGCATCTTATTATTATTTATTAATTTAATTCCACTGTTAGCTAAATTATTCATTGCTTTATAATAATAAATATATAACCTTCCTAAACTTCAATCTTTGTAAACCCTGAGTCGTGATGCTTAGTGTTATTTAAAGAGGAGAAACAACTATTCGAATATATGAATATATATATATATTTATTTATTTATTTATTTTAAAAGTCAAAGCCAAGCCAGACACCAAATTGGTGTATGAGACTCCCTTGTTTGTGGGACAAGGTAGGTGTATATATCCATTTTTAAAGTCAAAGCCAAGCCAGACACCAAATTAGTGTATGAGACTCCCTTGTTTGTGGGACAAGGGACCTACCTCCACGTAGCGATTTGACTGCTAAGTCTACAAAGGCATATATACTCTACCCCCTCTAGTTTTGAACTTGTGTCCTCTTAGGAGGAAACACATGCTCTTAACCATTAAGCCCACTCAAGCTGTATATTTTATTTTGTAAATAAATAGAATGAATAGAGTAAACATGAGAAATCTCTTCTAACCCCAAATGTTAGCTCAATTGGTCAAAATCCGTGCCTCGCCATCGAAAGATCACAAAGTCCAATCTCCCCAAAGCTTATATACTCATCTCACATCATGTTTATCACAAGTTTAACCTTATAAAGGTCCATGCTTCAAATTTGAGCGGCGCCATTATAACAATTATTTTGTTGTGTCAATTAGTTAGCTAGCAAATACATTGAATTAATTGATCGTTTTTATGTAAAATACAAACCAAAGCTTATACACACGCTTAACTAGAAATTGAACCTCTTTACACATATGATATTATTACAATAATTTATTAAAAAGGTCAAATCTTATATTGAATTGTAACATTATATATGTAGAATTGAATTAATTAAGATTCATTGATAAAATATATCCAGATTCATTCCTAAAATATATTATGGATTAAGTTCGCTCTGTTTTGTTTATAATAAAATTTTATATGTTTTATTGCAATATAATTGGAAGAGATTTCTCATTTTTTTAGGTTGTGGTTTACGAACACCTTGGTGGCGCTACATCCACGGAAATATCTGGGTTGATCGACCTCGAAGATAATCTAGCCCTACGGCCCACTAACAAGCCCTGGCCCCAAGGGCTTTGGGGAGATTGGACCCTGTGACCTCCCGATGGCGAGGCACTGATTTTGACCAACTAAGCTAACCGTTGGGACTAGAAGAGATTTCTCATGTTTACTCTATTCATTCTATTTATTTACAAAATAAAAATATATAATAAAATAATTTTAATCTTTTATTATTTTAAGAAAGAGAATAAGATATAGATTTGAATTCGTATTATTTTATATATATTATATTATTATGGATAAATAAACGTAAAAATTCAATCTATATAATAGACTTTAACAAAAGTAAATATGTAGGTTAAGGTTCATAAGTTTCAAGGGTTGTAACTTTATACTATATATAACAACTCGAGATAATTAATTATATCAATTTATGCGATTAATAATCAACACACAAACTATTCAACTAATTAGAATACAATTTTTGAAAAATACAAATAGAGACGACTTGGTTATAGCGACGATATTCCTTACTTGTGATTTCAGAGTTGAATGCTATTTGATTCCCATTAACCACAACAAAGTTTTTGGGGATGACTCTCCACCTAACTATAGTTTCATCTGCACATAATCTTTATATAGTTGACCACCCCCGAACCCTCAATCAACTACCACTGCCATGGTATCCTTTGTCTCACAACACTTTTCTTCCAAAAGAATGAATACTCTTATCCCCTTCTTCGTCCATTAAAATAGAACAAACAATTTCAAAAATGGAAAGGGATTGGAAAATGCTCTGCATGCACATAATCCATTAATCAACATGCCAACTTTTATTTCTTTATTTTAAGTTTTACTTAATTCAATATTTTTCTTAATTTAACTCTTTTTTATTTTTATTTTTTTTGTTCTCTCTCTCTCTCTCTCCTCTCGTTTTCTTTATTATTAATATATTTTATTTACTTATATATTAATATTAATATTATTTTATTTATTTATTATTATTGTTATAGGGCATTACATCTTGTTGTTTCATGTTATATTTACTTGATATGGTACCCAACAGACCAATCACACCCTCAGGCTAGCCTTGAGACTGTTCGATAGAAATTTCTTGATCTAGAGTCTGGATGATGATGGTCAACCCCGGGATGACTAGGGAGGGATTGCACTTGCACTTGGAGCCCCAATGTTTCAAAGAGATGATGCTATGTCACCCATCTAGCTCTTGAGAGGGTGTGCTATGATGTGAAGGTTTGTTGTTTGAAATCCCATGGGAAAAAAATGTAGCCATGTTAAGGGCTAAAATGGCCAAGACCAGGTATGATCCCAAAGTATTTTTGATAACTTAAACACCCTTAGATTGTAACAACTCAACTCAAAAGTTAAACATACTAATAATTTTAAAACTTTCATAACAAAAAAACTAAAAAATCAATTAAAAACTCAAAATAAATTTATTAAAAATTTAATTCATTTCTTTCCAAAAGTGGTGAGGCACATAGTTAAAAAAATTAATTCATTTTTATTTAAAAAAAAATTTTTTCTACTATTTTTGTTACTAAAAATTTAAA
>APFE030556731.1:46903-65804 GCA_000404065.3 Pinus taeda | reverse complement strand
GTGGCACTAGTGATTATGGTTTGTGCTACCAAGGAAGACCAAGATTGGACAGAGTGTTGGATATTCGTGGCTTTGCTGATGCAGACTGGGCTGGAGATCTGGATCAGAGAAGATCTACAAGTGGGTATGTGTTTAACCTATTTGGAGGTGCAATCAGTTGAATGAGTAAGAAACAATCTGTAGTGGCACTATCAACTACAGAGGCAGAATACATGGCAGCCACTCATGCAAGCAAGAAAGTAGTTTGGTTGCAAAGATTATGTTCAAATATGGGGTTAGTACAGGGAGATATTAGGATAGACTGTGACAGCCAAAGTGCAATTTTCTTGGCAAAGAACCCAGCATATCATTCAAGGACAAAGCACATTGATGTTCAGTATCACTTTGTGAGGGATATGATAGAAGACAAAAAGGTGTTACTAGTAAAGGTGGACACTTTGAAGAATACTGTAGATGCATTGACAAAATCTGTGAGCTCTGAGAAGTTCTTTTTGTGTAGAGAAAGAATGGGCATTGTAGGGTTGGATAAATGACTAAGCTCTCTTGTGGCCCCCTGTGGAAAGAAAACAAGTGGGAGAATGTTGGGATGTGTTATATTCTTTCCATGACTAGCCCACGTAGTTAACCGAGGGGTTAGAAGGGGGGCGGAGCCCCCCCTTCGTTACGCTAATTGCTAGCGGGGGGAGTCATAGGCGGGAGGGGTACAGATAACCCCACTCTATGGGGTCCGAGGCAGCGCCCTGGAAAATTTTGGTTTTGGGACCTATGTTAGGTTGGGCAGACCTACCTATGGTTTTGTGCATGATTTTCGCACATGTTTTTTGACGCGATGGTTTTCGGTCCATGGTTGGACGCAATGGTTTTCGGTCCGTGGCATTGGATGCTTCGGCATGTATAAATATGTATTATAACATTGAAAGGAACATAATGAAAAATCAAGCTGGTAGTCCCGGTTTTGGGATCCAGGGGAAAATCTTTGTGTATATGTGTTTTATGTGTTATGCTTTTGCATTGTTTATTTTATGTGTTTTAGAATTCATATGCAGGTAATTTCTGTATGGAGTTAAAACCTACAAAAGTCCTCTATTGGGTTGTATAAGCCGATGACATGGGTTTACCCGTGATCTGAAGTATGAACGAGTCGTCCGCTGATAGGTGGTTTATGTCAGCCACATGGCATGCCTAATGTCAGCCACATGGCATGCCTAATGTCATGGAATTATTTCATTGGCCATGAATTCAATTGGTCATATTTATTGATCTGAGATTTGGATTGGGACAAATATTATATCATCATAATCATGTCGGTGAGATGAATGCAATGGCATCATTTATTTTACGTTTCAAAAGGTTAGAAGAAAGTGAAAAATTTAGACCCCATTTCCATAATGTGACTATGAGAGTTGGGTCATCATAGTGATTGCCTCCTGCTAGCGTGGGGAGTAGTAACAGGTATGTTACGGAGTGGTATCTGAGCATCCAGGCTCAACACTTGGACTGGATGGGATCTATGATGGGAAAAATAGTAGCAAGGTCCCTTGAAAGCCCTCAATAATCAGTTGGTATTCTATTACAAAGTTAACAAAGCAAGGGGGTTTCATATTGAATCTTAGAAAATTGATCAAATTAAGTTTTAGGTGTTAAAATTCGACCAATGATTGAATTGATGGAATGTATGATTGATATGCTTTCCTTGTGATCTAATTATGTAGCATAATACCAATGTGTGACCTACTATGATATATGTTAATATGTTGTTATTTTTATGTTCTAACTTAATATGAGTGGCCTTAGCCAACCACATATCAACAACCTCCTAAGAGGAATCAAGGTGATAACCTTCCCTATTTATATTAGGTCTTATTAAGTCTAACAAGGGTGTGTGTGCATGACATCACATGAATATCGCCAAGAACGTTAGAGGATGGTACAACATAAATCCTGAAGACCAAGAAATGAATAACAAGAAGATAGAATATAGTTCAGACCTCACACAACATGAGCATGGAGAAAGATCAGTTGACCGAGGGGGAAGGGTTAGACTCTCTTGAATTAATGGATACCCAGAGGAGTTTGAGGGAAAAAATAAGGAGTTTCAAAGATGACAAAGAGAGGCTTATCCAAGCATAGGAGAGAAGTATAAGTTAACGCAGTCATATTGCAAATCTTGTCAGTCTTGCAAAGTAAAAGGAAACAAGTCTTAGGTACTAGTCATGGGGACAGGCAGAGTCCCTTACCCATAGAAGAAAGGACTAACAGAGCAGAAGAAATCCGGTAAAGGAGAAGGCACAGGGTGTCAAGTGAAGACGAGGTGAAGGGAGGCATTTTGGTCCAAACTCCCAAAAGGAAGTCAAGCCTCCACACGCAGCAATATGAAGATAAGTTTAGAATGCCACACCATCGTCATCATTGGCACCATCATCATCATAAAGACAAGAGAGGAAGAGAAATTGTGCCAGAAGAGTTAAAGAAGGTCAAACCTCCCATATTTGATGGTGAATTAAAGAAGTCAAGGGATGTGGAAGCCCAGATACTGGGGATGAAGAAATTATTTCAAATTCACTATTATTCAAAAAATATGAAATTCGATATTTCTACCTTTAGCCTAAAGGGAAAGGCTAACATTTGGTGGGAAGATCTAAAGAATGTAAAGGGGATAAGAGCAAAAGAGTTGTCTTGGAGGGAGTTTGAAGAATATTTCTAGATCACATATCTATTTGAGGTAATTCGATAGTAAGGAAAAATAATTCTATGAGCTTGAATTGGGCCATATGTTAGATGATGAATATACAACCAAATTTATGGGGTTGTTAAGGTACATCCCACACCTCAAAGAGAAAAAAGTAAATATTCAAAGATATATCAATGGACTGCCACCATCCTTCAACGATAGGATTGAGTTCGATGAGCCCAAAACATTGAAGGATGCAATCTGAAAGTTGAAACGTTGTTACAAGTAGTCCAAGCATAGGCCAGAGTTTAAATCTAACTGGAATTCTAAGAGCAGTGCTTAGTTTAAAGGCAAAAGGCATAAGGTGATTAATGAATCGCATACATTCCCTGATACTCAAGAGAGTTAGCGAAGGCTCAACATTGTTAGCAAAGACTGTTCTACTCAAGAAGGAGCTAAGAGTTATGGGAGGGGCACATATAAGTGTTGGACATGTGGAGGAAATCATTTGAGATAATATTTCCCACAACATAAGCGCATTGGCCCAAAACTATACAATGCATAGGAAGCATAAACTATGGGAGATGTTTTACGTAGGATGCCTAGGATCTACGCAACACTAGACAATTGACAAGCAAACAATCAGACTTCCATAATTGAGATGGGAGATAAGTTTTGCGATCAAACTATTTCTATTTTGATTGAACCTGGTTCTAATTATAACTATATAAGCCCAATGCTTGTGGAATGGTGCCAATTGAACCAAGAACCGTATGAGGAATTTTGGCTACTTCAGTTAGCCACGAGAGTAAAGAAGAGGGTCGAATGTTGGGTGAAGGATTGCCCAGTTGAATTAAATGGAATGCCACCATGGCAGACCTCAATGTGTTTCCACTAGGAGCATATAACATATTGTTGGGCATGCATTATTTGTACAAGCACCACACCAAGCTAGATTGTTTTGAAACGGAAATTGAGTGCTTATATGAGCATGGAGAAAGAAGGGTGTTGTAGAGAAAGTGGAAACCCATATTTGTGAGGCTAATCTCATCCATGACAGCCAAGAGAAGCAGCAGGAAGAGATGCACCTTATTTGTTGGGAAAGTTTCTAGTAGTGCCAAAGCCAACAATAACATTGAGAATAATGAAAGTGACATAACCATATATCCCATCCTGAAGCAGTTCCAAGATGTCTTCCTTGAAAATTGTTCCCAGAAGTAGCCCCAGATTCAAAATCAACATATCAAATGAGAACTCCAGAGTTGGTTGAGTTAAAGCTACAACTCAAGGACATTCTTGATTAGGGCAACATAAGGTTGAGTGTGACTCCTTGGGGAGCATCGGTGTTATTTGTGAAGAAAAATGATGGTAAAATCATACTATGTATCGACTACAGGCAACTAAACAAGGTGACGATCAAGAACCGATACCCTTTTCCAAGGATCACTGACATGTTCGATCAACTAAGGGGAGAAACAATATTTTCCAAGATTGATTTGAGGTCAGGGTATCATCAGGTGCGCATCAAGGAGAAAGATATCCATAAGACAACCTTTCGAACAAGGTATGGGCATTACAAGTTCCTAGTGGTACCCTTTGGGTTTAATAATGCCCTTGCCACCTTCATGTGTTTAATGAATAATGTTTTGCATCCTTACTTGGACAAATTTGTGGTTGTCTCTATTGATGACATTATACTATATTCAAAGGTTGAAGAAGAACATGTAAAGCACCTAGCTATGGTGCTATAATTGCTAAGCGAACACAATATTTATGCAAAGCTTAGCAAGTGTGATTTCTTCCAATCACAAATACACTATTTGGGACACATCATCTCTAAGGAGGGGATAGTAGTTGATCCGGAAAAGATCAAGGCCATAATGTGTTGATTTTCTTAATGCAATTAGGGTTAGCACAATATTTCTGAAATTATGATAATTACTTTTGATGTAGATCTTGTTTTAACTTATTCCAATATATCATTCAACAATTATACTTCATAAATTCAACCATAAAGAATAGTAGAACAATCTAGATCACAATGCACAAAAGCAGACAAGATTTACCCTGGGAAAACCCACCAAGGGGGAAAATCCAACAACCTTTTTCAATAGAAAAATTCTTCTTGTTCAGTGAGAGACACACCTATACCTATGGTCAAACCTAGTCTTCCCCTCCAAGTCAAGTCACCCAATTTGATCCAACAACTTGTTCTACTTGTCTGAACCATAATTTCAGCCCTCTTACAATTGCCAATTTCCCGAAAAATTTCGACCCTGCAGTAGTTGCCTAGAAACCCAAAAATTTCACCCACTTGCAACATAAAGCCTAGAAAAATGAAAACCATAGAGAGAGAGAGAGACCAATGAACATGTGTGGTCTGCAAGAGAGAGAGAAAAGAGATATTTCAACCTTCTTCTTTGTCCTATTTCATGCTTCTTATCCTTTGCTTGCTTGCCCAGAACTTGTCTTATGTGAGATAAATCGAATGCCCAGGTGGAGGAGGAACTACCTTTATATAGTATTTTTCCTAGGTTGAATGGGTGTATTTTGAGACAGGGATGACTTGACTTGGAGGGAGGTCAACTTGACAACCTATGGAGCCAAAAATTATATTTCAAAAATTCAAATTTTCATCTTTAAAAGGCGCAATGGAACTTTGACTCAAACTAAATTTTCTTTTGACTCTAACATTTATAAATATGATTTACAATGATAAATAAAAATACATCAAGTGACCAAATATACATTATGAAGACCGACCATAGTTACAAATTCAACACTACCTCTTAACTAGGGAGATATTCATAATCATTGCCACGGGTGTTCTCAAATTGAGAAAGTTCTCTAAAGAAGAAGGTTATCCAACATCACAAATGTCACCATCTATCATCAACATGTGCTAGTGGCCATATCCAGCGTGGTACCAAATCCATGGCATTGTCATCAACATATCATGACTCACTCCTCTAGAGTGATTGGTCCTTAAATCCTATAGCCTCTTCCTAGGACAAAAATTGTTGACACCCTCAACTAGAAAGCACTCACTCACCCTTCTTGGTGATCACTCTGCGCTAAGACCTCAGTCCACCATACCTGGTGTATGATCAAGTTCCAAGACCTCACTCCACCCTACCTGGTGTGTGATCATGATCCAGATGCTGAGGGACCTCACTCCACCATTCTCGATGTTTGGTTAGGGTCTAGGACCTCACTCCACCATCCATGGTGTGTGATCAGGGTCCTCCTCCAAGAGACACTCACTCAACGTTGTTTGTTAAGCACTTTGAGTCTCTTGGACCAATTCTCCCTTTTGTGAGAATTCCCATCCATGTTGCAGACATATCAGTGCTCCCTCCCAACGAGAGGGGTAATCTCCATGAGTCCTAGCTTGTCTCTGAAGCACACAAACTTTTAGTATCACAGTGTATCACCATCGGTTCCAACTCTTGGCCGAACAATCCTACAAAAAACTTCTGGAGCCATACTACTTTGGTACAAGCCTCATTGGCTTCATTGTACTCTATTTTTGCAGTGTTGAGTATAATCAACCTCTACTTCCTTCTCATCCACAATATCATAATATATCCCAAAATTAAGCATACTCTAAGTTATTCTTCCTATAATCAACACCTCTTGCCCAATCAACATGTGTATACCTTTGAAGTTTTGCATCCTTGTTTGCGACATATCTTAAGCCATAATTCACCGTACCACACAAATATCTCAAGATGCGCTTTGCTACAATCCAATCCTCATGCCTCAGTTCTACCTGGAAATAGCTCTAGGTGTTTACAACAAAGCATATGTCCATCCTCGTGTTAATCAAATACATCAACAAATCAATCAACTATTGGTATATGTATGGATCTTCTAATTTGGAGTCAGAGCCTCTTAACTTATTCAAGTTAGTCACCATGTGAATCACCATGGATTTGTAATCCATCATACCAAATCTTTGAAGGATATATAACACATACTTTCCTTGACCAAGGAAGACCTCACCAGGTTGTCACCATACTTCTAATCCCAAGTAATAATGCATCAACCCAAGATCCTTCATGTTGAAATTATAAGCCAACTACTTCTTGCATTGAATGATAAGAGGCTTAGCACCTATCATAAACAAGTCATAGACATATAACAATAAAATCACACGTGCATTTTTCACAACCTTAAAGTAAATGTTTGGATCAACATCACTCTATAAATCTCAGTCTCAGCAGATAGTTCTCAATAGAAGCATACCAAGCTCTTGGAGCTTACTTGAGTCCATACAAGGCCTTATTCAACTTGCAAACATGAGATTCCTTTCCATGTACCCCAAAACCTTAAGGTTGCTCTATGTACACCTGTTCCTCAATTACACCATTGAGGAAAGCAATATGCACATCCATTTGGTGAAATTTCCATCCCAACGAAGCAACAAGAGAAATGATGGATCTAATAGAGGTGTAGCTGGTAACTGGAGAAAAGGTGTCATCATAGTATTCTCCCTCTTTCTAGGACAATCCTCTAGCCATGAATCACGCCTTGTATTTGTCAATACTACCATCTGCAACATGCTTGATCTTGTATATCCACTTGGAATTTACCAATGACTTCCCTTCAGGCCTTGGAACAATCTCCCAAACATCATTCTTCATGATCGATTGGTACTCTTCATTCACTGTTTCCTTCCATACCTGTTGGCTAGTTTCTTCTTCATATGTGGAAGGTTATGCGTCAATAAGTTTTGTCATGAGAGTTTCATAGCTAGAAAACCTTTTAGGTTTCTTAACTTCTCTAGATGTGCCATCGGGAGTTGCATGTCCTTCTGCCTCTTTTAATGTATATCTAAGCCATGTTGGTCTCTTCTTGATCTTTAGAACTATGACTAGTTCTACTGGATCTCGAGGCCCTTTAGACCTTCTAATACATTTTGTAGAGATAAAATTCTCCTCCCTTGAGGCCTCCTACTTCACCTCATCCAAGGAATCCATGAAGACTTCCTTGGACTTCCAATATGCCACTTTCTCATCGAAGGTGACATCTTTGTTGACCTAAATCCATTGTTGTTCTAGAATGTATATCTTGTAGGCCTTCGATGATTCGTTGTAACAAAAAAATATGCCTTTCTTTCCTGAAGGCTCAAGCTTATTTCTCTTATCCTAAGGAACATGAATACATACAATACAACCAAAGATTCTCATGTGTCCAACCTGTGGCTTCATTTTAGAGAATTATTCTTCATGAGTCATACCTTCTAGAACTTGTTGAGGACTTTTATTTTGAATGTACACAATTGTCTATGATGCCCCGCCCCCCCCCCCCCCCCCCCCCCCCAAATAAGAAAACCACAAGTCCAAATCATGCATCATGGCCTTGATAGATTCTTCAATGGACATGTTAGTTCATTCTGCTACACCATTAAGTTGTGGATTATAAGGGACATTTGGCTCCCTCTTAATCCCATCCTGCTTGCAGAAACCAACAAGATCCTTCGAGGTGTATTCTCCTCAATTGTCATATCTCAATATCTTTATCTTTTTTCCTATCAATTTCTCGACTCAATCTTTGAATTCCAAGATCTTGTCAAAAAAGTCATCCTTATTCTTCAAGAGATATCTTCATGTATTATGGGAGAATTCATCAATAAATGTCACATAGTACAACGAGTCATTAAGTGATTTTACAGGCATCAAACCACACACATCAAAATGAATCAAGCCCAAATATTCCTTAGATATATTATCACTATTTGGAAATGGATTCTTAATTTTCTTCCCAAGAGTGCAACCTTTGCATACACCATCATTATTTAATTGAAATTCAAGAACCCTTGACACTATTTGACTCAACTCAAGCAATGATCTAAAATGAAGATTTCCATACCTTCTATGCCATAGCCCACTTGGATTCATCTCATCATGTAATAGTGCTTGAGTTGGTTGACTCATAAGTTTATATAGACTTCCGTCATGAATCCCAATAACCTAGCATCATTATACTAGATACCTTGGACCAAACAAGTACTTTACCATCCACAAAAGAAACTCTATCTCCTCTATCTTCAAAACAAGAAACAAAGACAAGATTCTTTTCAAACCTGGCACATAAAAACATTGTTGAGATGTACATTGTTGCTAGATTCCAGCTCTATCAAATCCTTTCCAACTCCTTTGATTGCATAGTTATGATTGTATCCAAGTTAAACCCTTTGGGACAACTTCTTTTATGCCATGCTTGCAATATTTCCACGCTCTCTGGTCATGTGCCTTGATGCTCAACTATATTTGGTCTTCTTTGGTTTTTCATCTTCAACATTTGTTAGGGAAGCATGTTGTTTCCCTTTTCTCTTCTTGTTGTTATCCATATTAGGACAATCTCTCTTGAAATGTCCATATTCTTGATAGCCATAACATTGGATCTTTGATAAGTTTTGCTTCTTCTTATGGGAGGAAGAAGATCCTTTTCCTAACTTATTGTGTTGAGGTCCAAACTTCTTCTTTCCCTTGTTCTTGAAGCGAGCTGCAAGGGCTTAAACTTCCTCATCTTGATGATCTCTAGTCATCACCCTTGATTCTTCTTAAGAGAAAGATGCCCATAGTTGTTCAAATGTAGGAGATTTTCTTCCAGCTACTTATACCTTTTGCAAAAGCATCCCATGATCTAGGAAAACCATTAAGTGTTGTGATTACTAGTTCTTGATCAGGAATGGATTCACCAATTGCTTGAATCTAATATTTTATTCGAGAAATCCTTACAAAGTATGAAGCCACAGTATCATCATTAGTCATTCTTGTATTTCGAAGTCCATTCTTCAAGCTTATGGATTGACCAACATTCTTGAGAGTGTAGAGATTCATTAGGGCATCGTACATCTTCTTTGAAGTACTGAGTTTTTGAATGTAGGGAATCAAATGATCCCTAATGTAGTGCACTATAAGACTCATAGCAATGATGTCATCCTCCTTGAACTTTTATTTTCTTGCCGCATCTTCTGGTTCAACAAACTTCCCCGTTACAATGTCCAAAACCTTGTTCTTGGCAAGAAGAACATATATTCTAACTTTCCAAGTTTTGAAGTTTGATGTTCCCTCTAACTTGTTTTCAAATTTCATAGAAGAAGCCATAGAAACCAATCTACAAGAAGGAATTTAATACAAATCTCTCTAGGGTTTTTTCAAGGTGATGTCAATTTTCCTTCCTTCCTTCACCAAAGCTCTAATACCATGTTGATTTTCTTACTACAATTAGGGTTAGCACAACATTTATGAAATTCTGATAATCACTTTTGATTTATATCTTCTTTTAACTTATTCCAATTTATCATTCAACAATTTATATACTTCAGAAATTTGACCATAAAGAATAGTAGAACAATAGAGATCACAATCCATAAAAGAAGACAAGATTAACCCTGGGAAAACCCACCAAGGGGAAAAACCTAGCAACCTTTTTCAATAGAGAAATTCATCTTATTCATTGAGGGACACACCTAGACCTATGGTCAAACTTGGTCTTCACCTCCAAGTCAAGTCACCCAATTTGATCTAGCAACTCATTCTGCCTGTCTGACCCATAATTTTGGCCCTCCTGCAATTGCCATTTTCCCCATAAATTTCGGCCTTGTTGTAGCTCTCAAAAAACCCATAAATTTTGCCCCCTGCAACAAAATACCTAGAAAAATGTGAACCACAAAGAGAGACCAATCCACACGTGTGAGTTGTAAGAGACAAAGTAAAGAGAGATTTTAGTCTTCGTCCTATTTTATCCTTCTTGTCCTTTGCTTGCTTGCATAGAACTTGGTGTTGTGTGAGAGAAATCAAATGCCTAAGTGGAGGAGGAGGAAATTCCTTTATACAGTATTATGCCTAGGTCAAATGGGTGTCTTTTGAGCCAAGGTCGAATTTACTTGGAGGGAGGTCGACTTGACAACTTTTGGAGCAAAAATTTACATTTCAAAAATTCAAATTCTCATCTTTATAAAGTCGCAATGGGTCTTTGACTCAAAATAAATTTTCTTTTGACTACAGCATTTATAAATATGCTTAAAAATGATAAATACAATTACATCAAGTGACCAAATATACATTTTGAACACTGACCATAGTTACAAATTCAACATAATGGAGTGGCCAACACCAAAAAATGTGAATGATATTAGATCATTCATGGGGTTGGCAGACTAATGTAGAAGATTCATTAAAAACTTCTCCAACATAGGCCACCCAATCACTTCCTTGCAGAAGGAAGGAAAGAAATTCGAATGGAAAGCTAAATTTCCAAAAAGATTTGAGCATTTACAAATTCAACATAATGGAGTGGCCAACACCAAAAAATGTGAATGGTATTAGATCATTCATGGGGTTGGTAGACTACTATAGAAGATTCATCAAAAACTTCTCCAAGATAGGCCACCTAATCACTTCCTTGCAGAAGGAAGGAAAGAAATTTGAATGGAAAGCTGAATGTCCAACAAGCTTTGAGCATTTACAAATTCAACATAATGGAGTGGCCAACACCAAAAAATGTGAATGATATTAGATCATTCATGGGGTTGGCAGACTACTATAGAAGATTCATCGAAAAAATTTACAAGATAGGCCACCCAATCACTTCCTTGCAGAAGGAAGGAAAGAAATTTGAATGGAAAGTTGAATGTCCAACAAGTTTTGAGCATTTGAAGCAGTTTCTCACTAATGTACTAGTGTTGAAAATTGTAGATCCAGACAAAGATTTTGTGGTTTGTATAGATGCCTGCAAGGAGGGGCTGAGTGGAATCTTGATGTAGGAAGGACAAGTAGTTTGCCATGACTCTAGAAGATAAATAAGCACGAGGAAAAATTTGTATCTCATGATTTGGAGTTAGCTGCCATTATCCATGCATTAAAAATGTGGAGGCAATACCCCCTCGATAGGAGATTCACGTTGATGACAAATCACGAGGAACTCAAACATTTGTTTGATTAACCTAATTTGAACACACGACAAGTTAGATGATTGGCCATACTTAGTGAGTTCGGCTTTGAAGTCAAGTACATTAATAGCAAAGAAAACATAGTTGTTGATGCACTCAGTAAAAGGATTCAAGTAAACCACTTGGAAACCATAAGCTCTTATGGTTTATACCTAGGAGAACAGGTCAAGCATGCAAGTCAACATGATGGGAAATATCAACAGATAAAGAGATAACAAGATGGTGAGGGTGGAAAAGATGACAAATATCATCTTACATATGATGGTTTAGTTAGATTCAATAAGAGAATCTATGTGCCAAACAAAATGACTTGAAGAGGCTTATAATAAGAGAGTTCCATTCTAAGAAATATTCTAGCCACCGAGGATACCCAAGACTATCATGGCCATCAAAAAGTTTTACTATTGGCCTAATCTGAAAAAGGAAGTAGTTGATTTTGTTTTTAAATGGATGGAGTGACTACGGATGAAGGTTGAGTGTGAACACCCAACAAGGTTATTGCATCCTATTCCCATTCAGGAATGGAAGTGGGAAGTGATATCCATGGATTTCATTACCAGGTGCCAAGAACCTCTAAACAACATGACGCCATTATGGTGGTCATTGAAAAGCTCAGCAAAGTGGCTGATTTTGTAGCAGTCAAATCCACCAATTCAGCTAGAGAGGTGTCTCAAATCTCCATAAAGAAGATTATGAGATTACATGGAGTTCCCAAGAAGATACTTTCAGATAGAGATGCCAAGTTCACCTCAAGGTTTTGGAAAGAGCTATTTTCAGGCTTGGGAACAAAATTGGCCTTTAGTACGATTTATTATCCATAGACGGATGGGAAAATAGAGAGAATAAATAGAATCCTCGAGTATTTGTTGAGGATGTATGTGATGTACCAGCCAAAGAAGTGGGAATAGTATCTCACACTTATAGAGTTTGCATACAACAAAGGGTGCCAAGAATCTCTAAATATGAGCCTATTTGAGGCACTTTATGGAAAGAGTTTTAATACTCCTATCAGCTAAAGTGATCTAGTTAACAAGGTACTTATTGGGCCTAATATGTTAAAAGAAATGGATCAACAAATGAATATCATCAAACATAATCTAAAGGTGGCACAGGACAGGCAAAAAAGCTATGCGGATCAACATAGGGTGCATAAGGAATTCCAAGTTGGGGAACATTTTTATTTGAGGATCAAACCAAAGAAGAGTTCCTTGAATATTGGGTCGTGTGCCAAGTTGGCACCATGGTTTTGTGGGTATTTTGAAATACTTGAAAGGATAGGCCCAATGGCCTATAGATTAGTCTTACCACCATTGATGAAATTCCATGATGTTTTCTATGTTTCATTTCTTAAAAGACATGCAAAGGACATTGATCTTGTTATTGATTGGACAATGTTATAGGTGGAACCGAAGGGAGAGTTCTAGCTAGAACCTCTACGCATCCTAGAATGGAGGAAGCTTATGCTCCAAAATCGAGCAATCAAGAAAGTCAAAGTGTAGTGGAAACGGGCCCAAGGAAGCCACGTGGGAAATGGATGACCAAATGAGGGAAACATATCCTTTCTTCTTTTTTGAATAAAGAAAATATAAATACATTGTAAATGTTGTACAAAGTTGTGTATATAAATATCTGTAAACAACAATGCTTGGTCTAAAGCATGTTTGATTGTATATGGATATTGAACACCGAGGACAGTGTTCCTCCCAAGAGGGAGGGGCCTATGATATCCCCTAGGAAAATATTTCTCTCAATGTAAATAATCGTAATTATGTTAATTGGTTGAGAAAGGGACATAAATTCCATTTCTTGAAGGAATGGATGTTTTAAATGAAAGGCATGGGTTGGATGAAGTGGTCTTAAATGGGTTGATTGTGCAATAAGTTTAACCAACAAAAAAAGGATAGGCCCAGGTGCCCTTAGCCTCTAACAACAAGCAATATAGGACAAAATTTAATGGAACAAAATGGGCTATGTTGTCCAAGGAGGGGGTCGTGTGGACACGAGAAGAGGTAGGCGGTCGGTCGTTGAACAGGAAAAGGAAAAAAAATAGCGAAGGGGACTTTAGGAAGGGACTCTCATACTAAGTCGTGGGGGGGGGCATGGAATATGCATGCATAATCAACAGGAGAGCACATAGCTTAAGGGAAGAAAAAGTGATCCCTCTAATTTTTGAACTCTAGATCAAAGTGCTAACTAAGGAATCCTCTAACATGAGGCTTGTTGGGTAAAAATCATCTGAGAGGTAGAGCAATGGCTTGCTTGTAAGATTGAAGAAATTGTTGGAAGCTTGTGTATTGATGAACCTACTAGAGTGGGAAGATTCACTCAGGTGCTTGTGAGGGATGAAGAACCACCAGGAGTTGCCTTGGGGCTGAAGCTATAGTGCTTGACTCACTAATGAACCACATGGAGAGTGATTTCTTTACCCATCAACAACTTAACCATTGATGAACCTTCCCTATTGTGGACTCTTTTCTCTTGAAAACTAAGATGAAGTTCTTTACAATGTGGTATCCTGGCATGAAGTGATTATGCTTGAAATGTTTGAATGATCATGTGGGTATCTGGTGGATGAAGTAAGTGTCACCTTGTGGCATTCTATTTCGGTTGTTCTATTGGTTAAAATCCCCTTCAAAGCACTCCAACTCAAGCATTGGAATCTGGCTCGGGTGTGACAACTTCAAGAAATACTTGACTGCAGCTTGTGTATAGTTGGGTGGAGAGTTAGAGTCCCACTCTTAGGTGTCAAAGCTTTTATAAGATAAGTATAATATTATATTTTTTCTTCTGACTACTATATTGTCTCTGTTATTGCATGAAGATAATGGCATGCTAATGTTGAGGAGTGTTGGTTCTTTCATATGTTAGTTATATAAATTTTGTGTGGGCTATAGGCCTGTAGTGATGTTAAATCTAATGCTCAAATGTCTAATTCATGCCTGTGAATCGAATTGGGATTGAGATTCCTATCTAACTGTGGAATGTTGACTTCTTATGGGAAATTTAGGCATGGTATGACTTCTTATTTTCTTTCAGAAGTTCTTTGCATGTTTATTAATATTCCAAGAGACTACTTGATCTCTAATTTAAAATGGGCCTGATTTATGTCTAGTATTATATGCCTAAGAGGCCTGTAGACTTGTAAGTTATTACAAACTTGTAATTTGTCTACAAGGCCTTAGTGGTTATGAAGGGGAAAATCCTTGTTCCGTTTGTTTTATTGCTTACAAAACCAACTATTAACCCTTATTCCCTTATTTTCAAGCTCAGGGAGGATAACATTCATGTGTGTATGGGTTACATACATGTTTTTTCTGTATGTGTACATATATGTTCTATATGCAGGTGCTTCCTTCACCTAATTTTGGGATTGAGTCCCGTGTGTACATGCGTCAATCATGATTGTGTAATGGGAAGGAAACTCACATAAGGGTTTGGGGAAGGAATCCCCTCATATTTGATAACCATCGTGCATCTTAAGCATTACACCTTTTGCCTTTCCCTAATGGAAGTTCACTTTGATGGTGTCTTTCGACTGCGTCATATAGTACCAACATTTTCAACTTAAGTTCTCATTATGCTTTACTTTGTGCCACATGTGACCAAGGCTCGTAACCATGGTCCTCGAGGACACGTCATCACATCCTCACTACTCCTTCAAGTGTCAAGACAACTCAACAATCACATGGTCACTCTTGGTGGTCCCTATTAGGCATTCGTATTCTGCCTCCATGTAATCCCAAAGCCTTGTCAACACAGGTTGTTCTTTGGAGAACACCCTTTATTCTTCGTGGGGATCTCCTTTCCGGGATGACGTAACACTCTAATCAAGTTATGTGGGGCAATCTGTTGAAAAATGTGCAACAAGAAATGTTAAATTTAGAAAGTGCTAAAAATAGCAGTTTGGCTAGTGAGGTCATTGGCCACCTATGGTGAGAGGTGAAACTGTTAAAAATACAAAGTTCTAAAAATAGCATTTCTGGTTCCCTTCCTACTTTTAGCAGTCCCTAGTCTAACTATAGGAAGTAAAAACGAATTTGGTCTTACCAACAGTTTAAAATATTAATTAATTAATCTCCATGAGTTAATTAGTTATGGAAAATTAAACTTGTTCTTTAGTGAAGAAACATGCAATTATTTCTCCACTAATTTGGGAATTGTGTCCTTGATTTGCTCCCACTGATTGAAGGAATTAAGGAATGAGTTCATATTGAGAGAATCGATTGACTTAGTTTCGAACTATATGTCTAGTCAAGTCCAGTTTAGATTATTTAACAAGTTTGTTTAAAAATAAATAAATATAGTTTGTTAATGCTTGCATGCATGTGACAACCTATTATTTTAGATAACTGAGGATTCACTCATAAATAACTGATGCATGGCAGTTCAGACAAAGACCCAGTTGAGATCAGATGAGGGACACTATATTATCAGATGCTAGGATATTTCTAGTAAGTATTCCTGTCATAAGAAAAACATCTATTTTCTCTATGACTACGTAGTTGGACCTGAGGTGACAGCAGGTATGATTAGGCCAAAAATCAACCTATATATTCAGGCCTAGGTAGTCTATGATTTACATCATCAGAGACATCTTCTGATTACAGAGAGATCTAGATAGCTATTGAGGTAATTCTTTTTGTATGTTATTGAGGATTTCCACTTGATTGATAATACAGTGTTGGGGTTTTATGGTGGTGCTTTCCCCAGTGATATATTATGTGTTATGTGATTTATTTCTTCTTATCCGTTATATGTGTTCATGCTTGATGTTGCTCATGGTTGATTAGCTTCCGCAAAGTTTATGGTAGATGTAGATCTAGTATTATGCTTTAGTAAGGGCAATTATGAGTTTGATCTGCAAGTGAAATTAACAAGAATATCAGTGAGCTAAGCTGATTGTAGAGAAAAATTCTAAATGTATCAGACACAGGTGATCAAGAAGAACAGCTAGAAAAGAAATTCGAAGTTTATTATCGGGATATAGATCTCAAGTTCTTATCACATCTATTTCACCGATGGCGTTCTATGGTTTGAGGCTTGAGTATGCCCTTAATGGCAGCTCAAAGTATATAGCTTGGAAGGATCACATGGAGGTAGTATTGGAAGATAATGGCCTTAAGGACTTCATTGATCAAGAAGTCCCTAAGCCTATTGATGCTACTCAACTGGCGGAATGGAAGAAGTGTGTGGCTAGAGCCAGGAGAATTCTCTTGGAGGGAGTGCGAGATCACATTGTCTCGAGCCTCCATGGGAAGGAGACTCCGCAAGCAATGTGGAAAACATTGAAAGATTTATATCAGAATAGCAATGATCAGAGGAAGTTGGCACTGAAGGACAAACTTCGAAAGATCAAGTGTGAAAAGGATGAGATGATCTCTATGTATCTGACCAAGCTCATCACATGCAAGGATGAACTTGCAAGTGTAGGGGTCGTGACAATTGATGATGATATGGTGAGTCTAGCACTCCTTGGCCTTCCTAAGAGCTAGCATAGCTACCAGGACTCAGTTAATGGAAGGGAGAAACTGCCAGATTGGGAATGACTATGGTCGGAATTGATGTAGGAGGAGATCAGACGGAGCACCAGAGACAGTTCTTCATCGAAGGAGGATGAGAAGAGTTGTGCCTTAATGAGTAAGGCAAAGAAGGGGAAGAAGAAGGTTTCTCTTTCCGAATTCAGTTCTTCTAATGGTGGGAAGAAGGTTGACAAATCGAAAGTGTGATGCTTTCGTTGTCATGAGGTGGGCCATTATGCTGCAAATTGTCCACAGAGGAAATCCAAGAAGGGATCCAGGAAAGGATCTGAAGGTGAGGCACTTGCTTCACAGTTTGAGTTGGATTTCACACTCTTCGCATGCATGGTTTCATCCATGGTGGGAAGTGGTTGGTTTCTTGATAGTGGAGCTTATTTCCACATGATCGGTGACAAGAGTTTGTTCAGTACTTTGGAGGAAAAAGATCTCCAGATACTCATAGCGATGGGTAATGATGAGAAGTATAGTGTCTCAGGTGTAGGCACGGTTATTTTTCAGAGGGAGCATGGAGCTCGCCTTACATTGACCGATGTCAAGTACGTACCAAGACTGAAGAGAAACTTGGTGTCAATCGCAATGCTGGAAGACAGAGGCTATGATGTAGTCTTTAGTAAGGGAAAGGTTTTCCTTAGACACATCATCACTAGATAGGTGAAGCAAATTGGTTCACGGGTCAAGAACCTATATGCTCTTGAGGTTCAAGATGCATGCAAAGCCTTAAGCAGCAAGGCAACTGATGGAGACTTGGTGGTTGAGAGGGAGGGTATGTTACCTCTCAAAATGCAGAGCCAAAAGACGTCTCAGACAATTGTGGAGGAGCCACAATTGGTGGAGCAACTTCAGGAGGTTGTGGAGCAGCCACAATAGGGGAAGCTGAGTGGAGATCGAGTAGAGACATCTACTCATGCAGAGACCTCCAGCAGGGGGGAATTTCAAGCTAGGTGGGTAGAGGGATCACATGCAGCCATACCTCGAGGTATGAGGTGGGGCGATGTGGAGTGATTGTCCCAAGAGGGCTGAAATGAGGGGCAAGATCCTTGAGGTACCCAACCTCTTGGATGAGACCTTGCTATGGGAGCCACAATGTGGAGTAACAGGAACTGACTGATTGGGTAGAGACAGATGCGGATGGAGCAGCAGAGAGAGTGACAGCGCAAGGAATCCCAGGACAGCACATAGCTAGCAAGTTGCAGCAATGCGAGAGGCACAAGTGTTTTGCACAGTGCTAGGTGGCACAGAGAGGTGTGCAATGGTGCGAGATGCATGGAGATGTTGCAATAGCACAGATGTCAGAGAGGGAGCACTTGTCAGCAGCAAGTAGAGCTTCAGCATCAGAGTATGTTCCTAGCCCAACAGAGTGGTCAGTTGGGAGTGTTTTTCTTCCAAGTTTTGTTGGAGCAAGTGGACCAGATAGATGTGTTGCATGCAGAACATTCTAGAATTACAGGATCGAGTTCGAGAGGAAGCCTTTCATGTTGAGAGGGAGTGTTGAAAAATGTGCAACAAGAAATGTTAAATTTAGAAAGTGCTAAAAATAACATGTCTAAAAATAGTAGTTTGGCCAGTGAGGTCATTGGCCACCTATAGTGAGAGGTGAAACTGCTAAAAATACAAAGTTCTAAAAATAGCATTTCTGGGTCCCTTCCTATTTTTAGCAGTCCCTAGTCTAACTATAGGAAGTAAAAACGAATTTGGTCTTACCAGCAGTTTAAAATATTAATTAATTAATCT
>APFE030556731.1:0-28114 GCA_000404065.3 Pinus taeda | reverse complement strand
CAAAGTGTCAAGTGATGGTTGCAAGTGGAGGAACCATAAATTGCTCTGGAAAGTGCCATAATATCAAGCTATCCATGGGATAATATGTATTGAATATCCCAATGCTTTCCACTCCAATGGGTGGTGTTGTTGTTGTACTAAGAGTCCAATGGATACAATAGCTTTTAATTTTCAAGAACTTTTCATGAAATTTTGTGTGGAAGGAAAGGAAGTTGAATTAAGGGGTATTGCAGGGAAATCGGGAAAGATAATCAGCTCTAACGGTATGATAAAGCTTCTAAATAAGGAACAACGAAGCGTAATTACACAATTATGTTCGCTAGAGGTTCCCACATCGAAATCTTCTATTTCTCCAGATCTCCAAAAAGTCTTGGACAATCATTCCAAGGTATTTGAGACTCCCAAAGGCCTCCCACATATTCGTGATCACGGTCATGATATTCATTTGATTCCAGGAAGTGTTCCTCCAAACATCAGGTTGTACAGATATCCCTATGCCCAAAAGAGTGAAATTGAACGTATGGTTGCAGAAATGCTAGAGGCTGGTATAATTCGTCCTAGTCAAAGCTCTTTCTCTCCTCCAATAGTATTGGTGCACAAGAAGGATGGATCATGGCGCATGTGTCCGGATTATAGGGAACTCAACAAGCTCACTATTAAAGATAAATTTCCCATTCCTGTCATTGATGAATTATTGGATGAATTTCATGGATCAATTTAGTTCACCAAGTTGGATCTTCATTCAGGATATCATCAAATCAGAATGAAGACCGAAGACATTCCAAAAACAGCATTTAGAACTCATGAGGGTCATTATGAATTTTTGGTCATGCTTTTGGCCTTACCAATGCACCTTCAACATTTCAAGGTTTGATGAATTCAATTTTCAAACCATTCCTTAGAAAATTTGTGTTAGTATTTTTTGATGATATACTAATCTACAGCAAGTCTTGGAGGGATCATGTTGAACATGTTGACAAGGTGCTACAACTATTGGAGGAGAAACAATTATATGCAAAAAGATCCAAATGTTTCTTTGAAGTACAAGAGGTGGAATATATGGGTCATATTGTATCTCATGAAGGTGTTAAGGTAGACCCTAGCAAAATTAAAGCCATTAAGGAATGGAAAATCCTCACATCCATAAAGCATATGAGAGTATTTCTCAGGTTGATAGGGTATTATCTCAAGTTTGTTAAGAACTATGGGAGAATAGCAGCACCTCTAACAACATTATTGAAAAAAGATGCATTTTCATGGAATCTAGAAGCAACAAAGGCCTTCAAACATATTAAAGAGGCAATGTGCCAAGCACCGGTCTTAGCTATGCCGGACTTTACAAAAACCTTTATTGTGGAATGTGATGCTTCAGGAAGTGGAATTGGTGTTGTTTTAATGCAAGATGAAAGACCCATTGCTTTCGAAAGTCGTCCAATCAAAGGAAAGTATTTACACAAAGCTATTTATGAGAAGGAAATGTTGGCAATACTACATGCACTTAAGAAATGGCGACCCTAACTAATGGGAAGACACTTCAAGGTAAAATGGATCATGATATTCTTAAATACTTTTTAGAACAAATATTATCATGTGAAGAGCAACAAAAATGGGTCACAAAGATGTTGGGTTATGACTTTGAAATCATCTACAAAAAAGGGAAGCAAAATGTTGTGGCAAATGCACTTTCAAGGAAGGATGAGGATGTGGAAGCATTGTTGTGCGCCATTTCTATTATCCAACCAGATTGGATAAATGAAGCAAGGGATGAATGGAAGAATGGCGAAGAAGTGTGGGCACTCACTCAAAAGTTACAACAAGATCCTCGTACATCTAATACATTTAGTTGGAAAAATGATTCGTTGTGGTACAAAGATAGCTTATACCTATGTAAGAATTCCCAACTCAAACAAAATATTCTTATGCAATTGCACACTTCTCCCTTAGGAGGGCACTAAGGATTTTACCACAAGGTTAAGAAGGAATTTTTTTGGGATAGCCTTAAATCATATATTCAAAAGTTTGTGGCGGAATGTTTGGTTTGCCAACAAAATAAAGTTGAAACAATTAAGACCCCGCATCTATTACAACCTTTATTCGTTCCTGTTAGCTCTGCTATATTATTCAACTGTTGAAGCTCAAAAGGCAGCTTGGCCGTGTGTTTGTGATGGAAAGAGGCCCGCATCAATTCATTTCCTTAATTCCCTTTCATTTTCCTTATTCTCCCTTAACCTCTTCAGCTCTGTTTTTCTCCCTAAACCCTGTGTAATCCCCTCTTCCGTCTAGCCCCTCACCGCTAAGGCTTTACCCATATAGCCGCGCTACGCAAATGAGCGCTATATGACAAATCCAACGCTTTTCCATCACATCAGTCACATAAAACAAGTATGTTTTTCTCGCCGCCCGATAGCCCATCTCCCGATCTAACGGTAATCACTTGTCACACTGCCGAAACAAGCACGCGCAATAACCCGCGGGGAAATCCGTTTGCCTCCCGTCACTTCCACCACGTGCCGCCCTCCTATTGTGATTGTGCGGGTTTGTACGTTTGTCACCCACCTCCCATAGGCGGTGCGGGGAAAACCACTCACTACCGTCTCACCCGTTCCCGCTCGTTAACCCACGCGTACTCCTGACCCGCGATCACCGTTGGATCTGCCCATATGAGATCCAACGGCCCTCGTCTATTCCGCTTTCACGTCTCCCGATAGCCACTGCTAATCAATTTTTGTCGTCTATCTTCCTGATCCAACGGTTGATATCTATTATCCACCCGCTTGTACACCCACCATGAAGTCTTTACCACCTTTGACTGAGTCGTGCTTCCAAAGGGCAATGGCGGCCATCTACCAGTACCCAGCGCAATTATTCTTCAACAACTGCATTCAAGAACATTATAGCCGAAGAATAAGAAGGACATTCCTTGAGCAGTTAAAGAATTTATCAAGCATGGATTTTCATCCATATTTCATTCTACCTGCCCGAGAAGGACAGCAAAGCGTCTGAAAAGATCAATTTTTTTCACTGTCACAGTCAGATTGTAGCAGACACCCATATCACAAAGTTAATGTGGTTGGTGGTCCATTACGACCCCTCCACGCATAGGATAGCAAATATTTTTGTAATCAACCTCTATATATACCCAAAAACACAATGTGATGAGGGTTGATGGTTTTGGTTTTGATGTAAGGTTCAACTTCTGGAGACTGTAACTACTGTGATACTTGCAGCGTTTGGTCTTCATTTTAAGCTAATACAAGCTTCTTTTGCTGTTAATTGCTCACTTTCCACTTCTTCTTTGTTCTAGGTTGTGCCTGTTATGCATTTATTCATGTGCTCTTGATATTTAGCATTAGAGGGGATATCATCCCACCTCTGTGTTAGAATATAGTATGCATCATTGAATGTGTTATGCAGGTTTCTTTTTACTTAATACCAGAGAGTTGTCATCATGTCTGTGTATTAGGAAATAGATTTGCAGACCTCTTTACTGGTTGCAGTCGGCCATCACATGGTCTTGTGTATCTGTTGATGTGGTCAGTATTCTCCATGTTCACCTATTCCCTAAAATGTGAGTAATTGGTGGTCTAAAGCCTTGTAGTCTGGGGGTGTTCACCCATGTTTGGAGATAAGCATAGTAGAAGTGGTTATCCGGCTTGAATATGCATTAGACCTTCCATTCATCCATTTCCAACATTTTGTTGAGTTTGTAATGTTCCCGAGCATCTCTGAGATACAACCTAGGAGAGTTTCTTGGGGTGATAACATTAATTGGCGCCGTTGCCGGGGAGAGGAGATTGAAGCTCAGCTTCCCTGGGAAAATGACATAGTTCCAGATTTTGATGATAGACAAGCTCTGGGCACATTTATGGTTGTAATCATCTATCTGGCGACTCCACTGGAGGAAGGCCAACCTTTGGCGACTCCACATTGAAGTTCTGGCTCATTTTGTGAGACATATCCGGAGAAATCCTCAGAAATCACCAGTTGAACCAGTGCCTGACCCTGAGAAAATCATTAAGCAGAAGAAAACTTCACAGAAAGGAGCATCAAGATCAGGTAAGCCTAAGAAATCCTATGTATCTCTACAAGAGGAAGCTATAGTTGAGAATGTATCATTTGAAGATTTAGAGCCTAGTGTTGCTAGTGAGAAGTGTCCTTCAGAGATTTATACAGCTCCTTGTGCTTTTAGTTCCCCTTTGGATCTCAGTCCAAAGATAACATCCCATTCAGTTCATCATATTCCTTTGTCTCTACCTTTCATTCATTGTTTCCCACTATTCAATCTACCAGTAGCCCTCCAAATACCCCAATCATGGCAGGTCAGCAGGCACCTACGAAGATGGAAAGAATTATAGCTGTTAGGTACGGACCCCTAGTTTTGATTGTTCCTTTAAATGCCATGCCTGCAGGAGAGTACCAAAAATACATGCCTAAGTTCACTGGCACAGATTGGGTAACTGTTGAAGAACACTTTGAAGCTTTTTATAGTTATGCTGATAATTTAGACATTAGTGAAAATGATGTGTGGATGAGAGTTTTTGTCTAGAGCCTTGATGGAGAGGCGAGAAAATGGTTCAGAGAATTGACTCCTAGATCTATTGTTGATATTGAAGCCTTAGATGATGCATTTTTGAAGCACTGGGGAGATAAAAAGGATTTGTTGTATTACCATACTGAGTTTGGTAACTTGAAGAGAGAAAATGGGGAATCATTGCCTAATTTTAACAAAAGATTTAATCGTATATACAATAAGATACCAGCTGAGGTAAAGCCAACTCCCACCTTAGCCAAAATCACTTATGCCAATGCTTTTGACTCTGGTTTTTGCATATTGTTGAGAGAAAGAAGATGTGCTACTCTGGCAGATATGCAAGATGCAGCCCTAGAAGTAGAGTCTAATATTATGGCTGCAGAAAAACTCAAAAGTCATGCTGACAGAAGAACGCAGAGAGGTGAGGCTTCTTCTTCCTCTGCTTCATCTTCAGAGCCTAAATTAGATAAAATGACTAGAATGATAGAGTCATTAGCAGCAGAAATATCTAAGTTGAAGGTTGAGCAGAACTCAGGAAAGACAAGGCAGAACACATTTGCTCCAAGAAATCCAAATCCATACAGAAGAGAAAATGAGCGGTTGCAAATCATTCAGAGGGGAAAAGAACAAAATGAAGAACACAAAGTTAAAGCTCCTTTTCAAAATGTAGTCATGGAGGAGGAACAAGTTGAAGATGAGGATGAAATTCATTGCATGGAAGATAAAGGCAGTGTTGTCTTTTTGACATTGGCTGCGTACGAAGAAGCTTTTCTGCAAGATCAAGACGGCCAAAGGTGTGACAGAGAAGCTGTTCTGCAGTCTGGTGAACAACAAAGATATAATCTGAGGTCTAATGCAAATAATGTCAAGGAGAACCCTACCCAAAGAGCTGTTGTTCAAACAGAGTCACAAAATACCAGACAGAAAAGACCAGCAGTTGATCCAATCATCCTAAAAGCACCAGTTCAAGAGGTAAGAGGTCCTAACAAGTCACCCGCCCCTTTCAGCTTTGAAGCAGAAGTTCAGAAGTTAAAAATATATGTGCCTCTGTTAGAACTTGTAAAGAGTGAAGTGTTTAGAAAGCATATCCTCGAAGCTCTTGAGCTGAAAGCCACACAAACCTCCATTGACTACGTCAATTTGCAAGATGACAAACCCACAATTGTGCTAAGCCCTATGACTGAACCTGCTGATGATAACTCTCCATATTTTTATGTCTCCTTGACTATTCATGATAAAATCCTCCACAATTGCCTGCTAGACACCGGGGCTAGCCACAATCTGATGCCAAAAGCTATCATGGAAGAGTTAGGCCTTGATATCACCAGACCATACCATGATCTATTTTCATTTGATTCAACAAAAGTAAATGCTTAGGACTGATAAAAGATTTAGCCATTACCCTAACTCAGTTGCCCAGGAAGAGCATGGTGATGGACATTGTGGCAGCAGATGTCCCTCCTAAGTTTGGCATGCTATTGTCTAGAGGATGGATTAAGAGACTAGGTGGGACATTACAGAATGATTTATCTTATGCCACTGTCCCAGTCTTTGGAGGAGAAAGCAGGAGATTATATAAAGAAGCACAACTGGCATATATCATCAGTGATGAAAAGAATCCTTATAATCATCCTATTTATGCAGTGGACACTGATTTTGGAGCATGCATTCTCCAAATAGAAGAATCACAGAAGGCATCAATGCAGATCAGGAAACAAACAGTTCAGGCCGAGGAAGAGCAAGGAAGTCAGGTTTGCGAGATGTTCTTTGATGGATCATGTTCTAGGGAGACTGCAGGAGCAGGGGTGGTGCTGATATCTCCACAACAAGAAAGTACACAGTTGTCTTTTAAACTGGCCTTCCAAGTCACCAATAATATAACAGTGTATGAGGCTCTGATATTGGGCTTGAATGCAGCAAAAGATAAAGGAATCAAAAGCATAAAAGTGTTTGGAGATGCTGATCTGATTATTCAACAGGTGAACAAAACATTTCAAGCAAAGCACCCAAGGCTGAAAGCATAAAGAGATGAGATATGGAGACTTAAGGACTCTTTTGATAGTTTTTGTATCTCATATATCCCTAGAGCCAAAAATCAGCTTGCTGATTCCCTTGCTATGTCTGCTAGCATGTTTATCCCTCCCATGCCTCTGAGACTAGTTTATGAAGTTCAAATGAAATACAGACCATCCTTGCCTGATAATGTCCAGCATTGGAAATTTTTTGAAGATGATGATGAAGTGAATAGATTCTTGCAAGTCATTGATGAATTTTTTGAAATGCAAATTGACCAAGAAAATGAGGCTTTAGAAGAAAATCCCCAAGTACAGCTTAGAAATAGAATTGGCAAAGATAGTATTGTCCAACTGCCCAGCAATCATATACCTAAGGGTTTAATTCCTCTAGAAAAACTGTTTGACCAAAATGATGTCCCTTACAAGGCTGCCCAAAAGAATACCAATCTGCAATATGTAAGCATGATATAGGGAGTCCAGGTCAGCCAAGATATATAAATCTGTCCACGCATCTGTATGCTGACCAATGTGCTGAGTACTGCAATTAATGAAGCAATTTGCTGATGTCTTGGCATGGGAATACAGTGACCTGAAAACATATGATAAGAAGATTATACAACATAAAATTCCTTTAGAGAAAGACACCATCCCTTTCAAGCAGAAGCTGAGACCTATAAACCCCTTGCTCCTCCCTCTAATTGAAAAAGAAATAAAAAAGTTGTTGGCTGCCAAAATTATAGTTCCCTCAGATATTCAAAATGGATAGCCAATCTAGTAGTGGTGAGGAAGAAAAGTGGAGAAATCAAACTTTGTGTTGATTTCAGAAACTTAAATAAGTGCTCCAAGAAAGACAACTACCCTCTACCCAAGATGGAGCATTTGCTGCAAAAAGTCTCAGGAGCCAAAGTGATGTCTTTCCTAGATGGATTTTCAGGCTTTAATTAGATTGTTGTACATCCAGATTAGCAGGAGAAGACTGCATCCACCACTCCTTGGGGCACTTTTATGTATGCCAAGATGCCTTTTGGATTGATGAATGCTGGAGCCACCTTTCAGAGAGCTATGGATATAGCATTTGTGGGAGAGAAGGATAAATTTGTCCTCATCTACCTTGATGATATAACAGTGTACTCCAGCAACCATCAAAATCATTTACAACATTTGAAGAAAGTGTTTTTAAGTGCAAAAGGTTTGGGATTTCAGTCAATCCCAAAAAATCACAAATTGCTTTAGAAGAAGGCAAGCTGTTAGGACATATTGTTTCTGTTGCAGGTGTCCGAATTGACCCAGAAAGAGTAAAAGCAATATAGACTTTGTCTGTCCCGAGATCAAAGAAAGATATCTAGTCATTTCTGGGCAAGATAAATTTTGTGAGGAGGTTTATACCAAATTTTGCAGAACTTGTAAAGCACATTACCTCCATGTTGAAAAAGGGGTCAGAGATCAAATGGACTGATTCAACAAGAAAATCATTTGACTCCATTAAAAAATCTATTATGGAGGCTCCTACTTTAATCAGCCCAGATTACAACAAGGAGTTCCATATATTTTCTTTTTCCTCTAATGACACCCTTGCAGCTGTTTTATTGCAAGCAGATGAAGAAGGCTCAGAGCATCCAGTGGCATTTTTCAGCAAAACATTGAGGGATGCTGAGCTGAGGTATAAAATCATTGAGAAACATGCATATGCACTAATCAAATATTTGAAATCTTTCAGAGTTTATATTCTGCATTCTAAGATAATTGCGTATGTACCCACTGCTACAATAAAAGATGTCTTAAAACAACCTGATGCTGATGGAAGAAGGGCTAAATGGATTGCAAATCTGATTGAGTTTAATATAGAACTGAAGCCCACTAAACTTGTCAGAGGTCAGGCTCTTGCCAGACTGCTAGCTGAAGAAAATTGCAAAACATTGGACATTAATCTCATGCGCTCGAATTCAGAAAATGGTCAAACAGAAGAAGAGGAAGTAGCTGAACCAGAGAGAAAGTAGTCAGTGGCCGAAAATCTAGCTTCCTGTGATTGGTATTCTGCAATAGTTAAATTCTTACTGAAGCTAGAAATCCCTCCCAGCTTTACTCAAAGTCAAGCCAGAACTATTAAGCTTAAGGCATCAAAATATTGCATCAATGAAAATCTGCTCTATTGGAGGGACCCATCTGGAATTATTTTGAGGTGTCTGGACAAAGAACAGACAAGAGAAGTTATGCAGCAATTTCATTCTAGCATGTGTGGAGGCCACCACTATTGGAAGACTACAACCCATAAAATCCTCAGAGCTGGATACTATTGGCCCACCTTATTTTCTGATGTATTTTCATTTGTTAAATCTTGTGACAGGTGCCAAAGATTTGAAGGGAAACAACAGATGAAATCCCTACCCTTAAAACCCATGCATGCAAAAGGACCTTTTCAGCAGTGGGGCTTGGATTTCATTGGAGAAATCAATCCACATTCCAATGGCCAGCACAGATGGATATTAGTAGCCACTGGTTATTTCACAAAGTGGATTGAAGCAATCCCTACCAGGAAGGTTGATCATAATGTGGTCATGAAGTTTTTGACAGAGCATATCTTTACCAGATTTGGTTGTCCACATAAATTAGTCACAGATAATGCAGCAGCCTTCAAAGCAATAGAATTGGTGGAAATGTGTAATTCAATGGGTATTAAACTGGTTCATTCCACCTCATATTATCCTCAAGGAAATGGTCTAGCAGAATCTTCCAACAAGAGTTTGATAAGGATAATTAAGAAGCTGTTGGATGACAACAAGAAGAATTAGGATTCCAAGCTCAAATATGCACTTTGGGCTGACAGAGTGACCATTAAGAGATCTACAGGGAATTCTCCATTCAAGCTGGTGTATGGCACAGAGGCAGTATTTCAAATTCAGCTTACTCTCCCGGTGGCAAAGTTCCTGCAACCAAAACATAATGAGGAAGAAGACATGGCAAAGAGGATCACAGATTTAACAGAGGTACATCAAATTAGAGAACAACTGGTTGAAAAAGCTGCAGCACATCAGAAAAAGATCAAGGAAGCTTTTGACAAAAGGGCAAAAGCAGATAATTTTCAGGTTGGAGATTTGGTTCTAAGTGGGATGCATTAAAGGAAAAGAAAGGCAATCATGGGAAGTTTGATGCTTTCTGGACAGGGCCTTTTATCATTTCTCAAATCCAATGGAACAACACCTTCATACTGAAAAGTATGGGAGGACAAACAATTTTTGATGGCCCATTTAATGGGCATTTTCTGAAAATTTATGTGATTTAAGGTCTTTTGGCCTTAAAGTTGTAAATATTCTATTTTTATCAGTTTTAGTGTAGGTTCAGATATACTCCATGCCCAATGGAACACTAGGGATTTTGCTAATTGCTTTATTTCAGAGAGGCATTTGATCTGCAAAGTTCTTGAGACCTCTTAGGGAGGATCTCATCCCTAGAAGAGCCAGTGTTAGCTCTGCTATATTATTCAATTGTTGAAGCTCAAAAGGCAGCTTGGCCGTGTGTTTGTGATGGAAAGAGGCCCGCATCAGTTTGTTTCCTCAATTCCCTTTCATTTTCCTTATTCTCCCTTAACCCCTTCAGTTATATTTTTCTCCCTAAACCCTGTGTAAGCCCCTCTTCCATCTAGCCCCTCACCGCTAAGGCTTTACCCATATAACCGTGCCTACGCAAACGAGCGCTATATGACAAATCCGGTGCTTTTCCATCACATCAGTCACATAAAACAGGTGCGTTTTTTCGGCCATCCGATAGCCCATCTCCCAATCCAACAGTAATCGCTTGTCCCACTGCCGAAACCTGCACACGCATTAACCCGCGGGGAAAGCGGTTTGACGCCCGTCACTTCCGCCATGTGTCGCCCTCCTATTGTGATTGCGCGGGTTTGTACGTTTGCCACCCACCTCCCGTAGGTGGTGCGGGGAAAACCACCCACTACCGTCTCACTCATTCCCGCTCATTAACCCCCGCGTACTCCCGACCCGCGATCACCGTTGGATCTACCCATATGAGATCCAACGGCCCTCGTCTATTCTGCTCTCACATCTCCCGATAGCCACTGCTAATCAATCTCTGACGTCTATCTTCCCGATCCAAGGGTTGATATTTATTATCCACCCGCTCGTACACCCACCATGAAGTCTTCATCACCTTTGACTAAGCCATGCTTCCAAAGGACATTGGCGGCCATCTACCAGTACCCGACGCAGTTATTCTTTAACAACTACATTCAAGAACATTATGGCCGAAGAACAAGAAGGACATTCCTCAAGCAGTTAAAGCATTTATCAAGCATGGATTTTCATCCATATTTCATTCTACCTGCTCGAGAAAGACAGCAAAGCATCCGAAAAGATCAATTTTGTTCACTGTCACAGTCAGATTGTAGCAGACACCCATATCACAAAGTTAATGTGGTTGGTGGTCCATTACAACCCCTCCACGCATAAGATAGCAGATATTTTTGTAATCAACCTCTATATATACCCAAAAACACAATGTGATGAGGGTTGATGGTTTTGGTTTTGATGTAAGGTTCAACTTTTGGAGACTGTAACTATTATGATACTTGCAACGTCTAGTCTTCATTTTCAGCTAATCCAAGCTTCTTTTGTTGTTAATTACTCACTTTCCACTTCTTCTTTGTTCTAGGCTGTGCCTGTTATGCATTTATTCATGTGCTCTTGATATTTAGCATTAGAGGGGTTGTCATCCCACCTCTGTGTTATAATATAGTATGTATCATTGACTGTGTTATGCAGGTTTCTTTTTACTTAATACCAGAGAGCTGTCATCCTGTCTATGTATTAGGAAATAGATTTGCAGACCTCTTTACTGGTTGCAGCCGGCCATAACATGGTCTTGTGTATCTGCTGGTGTGTTCAGTATTCTCCATGTTCACCTATTCCCTAAACTGTGAGTAATTGGTGGTCTAAAGCCTTGTAGTCTGGGGGTGTTCACCCATGTTTGGATTTAAGCATAGTAGAAGTGGTTATCTGGCTTGAATATGCATCAGACCTTCCATTCATCCATTTCCAACATTTTGTTGAGTTTGTAATGTTCCCGAGCATCTCTGAGATACAACCTAGGAGAGTTTCTTGGCGTGATAACAGTTCCAAGCCAACATTGGGAGGAGGTTTCAATGAATTTTATCACAGGTTTACACAATTCCGAAGGAAAGAGTGTCATCATGGTGGTAGTTGATAGACTTACCATGTATGCACACTTTTGTGCATTATCGCATCCATTTAAAGCTAGTACAATTTCTACTGCATTTATGGAAACTATTCAAAAGCTACATGGAAACCCAAAGATTATTGTAAGCGACAGAGATCCCATTTTCACTGGAAATTTTTGGACATAATTATTTTATTGTCTCGGTACTCAATTAGCTCATAGCTCATATTATCATCCGCAATTTGATGGGCAAACTGAGATAGTAAACAAATGTTTGGAAGGATATCTTCGTTGCTTTGTATCTGATAAACAGACACAATGGGTCAAATGGTTACCTCTGGTTGAATGGTGGTATAACACTTCCTTCCATACTGCAGCAAAAATGACCCCATTTATGGAACTTATGGATATCATCCACCATCCATCACATCATATTCAAGAGAAAATTCTAAGGTTCAAGCAGTGAAACATCACATCGAGCATCAACAAGTTCTCCAAATCTTAAAAGTTAACCTCACGTTGGCGTATAATAGAATGAAACAACAGGAAGATGAACATCGGAGTGAAAGAATTTTTGATGTAGGTGATTGGGTATTCCTACGGCTACAACCATATAAACAAATGTCCCTCAAGCAAGCTAAGAAGGATAATAAATTATCACCAAAGTATTATGGTCCGTACAAGGTGTTGCAAAAGATTGGTACTATGGCATACAAATTGGAGCTTCCTGCAGCTTCCCGAGTGCACCTAATTTTCCATGTTTCATGTTTAAAGAAGGTTATAGGTGACAAGCTCCCAGTTTAAATAATATTGCCAGAACTTGACGAGGAAGGAAAAATCATATTGGAACAGAAGCAGTCAAAGAAACAAGAACTCAACAGCTACGGAATAGATCAATTTCGGAGTATATCATCAAGTGGAAGAACTTATCTGTTGAAGATTCCACATGGGAGGATGAGAATTTTATACAGAAGCATCCAGAACTACGCAAGCATTGAGGACAACGCTTTTCGGAAGGATAGGGGCATGTTAGGTCCCTATAATACTAGTGATTCCACCATTACTATTGTCATTGTAGCCCTTATTGTTATTATTGTGCCCCTATTGTCTCCATATTGTTATTAGTGTGCCCCATAGAAACCCACTATTGTTATTATTGTGCCCTTATGTTATTATTGTTATGTCGGTTTGATTATATTGTGACCCCATAGACTCCTATATATAGAAGTGAGGCTTAGTCATTTGTATCATCAAAGAATTGTTCATTTTTGTAATGTAAAGGAGGTTGCCCCCTCAGAGAGGCTGAGTTCTAAGGCGTTGATCTATCTTTTCTATCCTTGTGTGAGCTGGTTTCATAACATTTCCCAGCTAGTAGCAGGTCGAACAACTTGATTAGCACACGATTCAGGCAATAGTTGCAGTAGGAAGCTTCAGGTTGACGTAGGGCCCATGCAAACTATTGAACCTCAGAATTACCCTCTCCTTGACAGCTTTTCTTACATTTTTCCCTTGCTTTTCCATAAGATTACAGATCCCAATCAATGATAAATGATAATTTTTGTCTTAAGGAAGGCATTAAATGATTGACATGTTATATTTTTATGTTTTTGCTATTTGAATAATTTTTTACAAATTAGCTACAGAACGCAACGTATTTTGCAGCTAACTGTGTATGCCGTAGCTACTTCCATGGTCTAGCAGGTTCCAAGTGTCAAATGAAGAATCTGGCCACATGGGCATCTCTAGAATCGTCTCCACATGGATTTTATCCTACTCACTCAGCCCAAATCGACAAGGAAGTAAGCTCAAGATCGTAGTCAAAGGTGGAGTCAAACGTATAATACCCGGAAGCAGTAGGACTCTTCGTCTTCTTTTTCATGGTTAATAAAAAAAACTAACAGTTATGTTGCAAGCATTAACTCGGATCAGCCACTTGTGTTAACAGTTCTGTTGCAAACATCTCACTCGAATTTAAGCCACCTGTAGCTGATCAAACGTTTACATAATTTTGTTGTAATACGTATGAGCCAGCTATAGCTAATTTTCCTCAAAGACAGTTATGATTATTTCCTTTTAAATATTGGTTGTACAGAACTGAGGGGGGTTCGAAGAATTTTATGTATTAATTTCAGACTTTCAGCTCTGTATTTTGGACTTTGTTCTTTTCTATAATATAAGTCGTGTGTTGACCAATGATCATTTAAGAGAGAATTTTTAATTAGTTAGCAGCTCAACCAAGTCAGTTGCAGAGGGCCCCTGCACTGAAGGAGGTTTTCTTTCCATTCGTTTTCTGTTTAGTTTTAATTTCATTACTTTGCTTTTAGCGGTTTTTCTAACTTAGGTTGATTTATTTTAGTTTTGATCGATAGCATAATGTTAAAACTCAATTGTGCAGTCTTGTTCTTCCAACACATTTCATGAAAGGAAACGATTTTGTTTCTAAATAGAGTAAGGTTGAAATAATAAGAATGCATTGTTTGTTGTCTAGCTTACTCACTGTTTTGTTATTTATTTCTTAGGACAAATTTGTCGATCCACTGTGTTAATGAATGTTTTTGAACACCATTTCAAGTTGATACTCATCCTAAACTAAATGGTTAAACATCCACTTCACACAATGGTTGAAATCAATCAATTACCTTTTGCATGTTTCATTTAGTTCTCTAGATCCTAAAGTACAAAAAGTTGCTTGTATCCCATCTCAAGAAGGTTATCCTTCAAAATTGAAGGTTAGAGTAACTAGAAGTACTTCACTTGATTTCATTCTTTGTATTTATTTCAACATGCATTACAACCTCACCCTTAGTTTCAAGAAATAGATTCATGACTTAGGATTAATAACGAGATAGGATAGATGCTCTATTTTTCCTTTCTTTAAATTAGATTTTGACTAGCTTCAGCTCTTGGTTCACCTTTAGGAAGTTAGATTAACTTAGGAAATTTTTTCTTCTTTAAAAAAAGAAACCATTAGATTCACTTAAGTTTCTCATAGTTCAGATTGTACATAATTAGGAATCAAAGAACATAAACCCCAAAAAACAATATAAAATACAAAACAACGAAGTAAGAAAGGTTAACTAAGCACCTATAGTGCACTACACTTCATCAACTTACAAACCTTGGTTGATAATTTATGTAAGCAATTTAGGACACTAAATTGACTAAACATTTTGGCGACATTGCCGGGGAAGTGAAAATTAGGTAACAACATCTCTTACATCTAAAATAATGATATGCGTAGATAAAGAGACTCTAGGGGTACATTTATAGCTAGAGGTAGCAGTTCCATTCCTACAACACCACCTACTCCACCAAGATTATTATAGGACAAATTGACCTCCTAATCAACTCAGAGGTGAAAGACAAGATGACTGAAGCAATGACCACAACTGCAGGCCCAAAATCCACACTAACACCCTCTATACACTGACAACCTGCTTTATAAAGCTTGTTTACAAGCATAAAGGAGCGTTAGTCACCTTGCTAACTCTTGTTGTTAGACCTGTGGGAGCGTTAGTGAACTTAAGTGATGTTCAAAAGGTTATGCCAACGAATTTGCTCATAAGTATCTAGATATTAAATCCCTAAATTTGTGCAAGAAAAGCAAGGAAACTCCAAAAATCAAGATATTTGGAGAAATTCTATTCTGAGAATGAAGGCAAATGGGAAAAAGCTTGTAAACAGGGCAGGTTCATGGTTTTTTCCCTAATGAATTCTAGATGGAGCTTAGCAACCCTAATTCGATTGCTATATAAGCAGTGAGAGGGCCGTTGCAAAAGGGATCAGAGCATTTGGAAGGATAGCCCATAGAGCTGTTGTGAACTGTCATATTCTTGAAGGAGCTAGTTGAAAGAATGAGAGAGAGAGAGGAAGAAGGGGTAAGGAAGGTTGATACAACAGATTTTTGTAATCACTCTTCCATTCTGAATATAGGACTGTGGTTGTGTTCCCTACTCCAAAGTGTCGGTGACATTGTGCATTTATTTGTCCATTCTAATGCTTGTTATGTTGAGTAGATAAGTTATACATTTATACATGTTTGTTACGAATTCTTACATTAATTGTCAGAAGTGTATGCTGTGATTGGTTTGCTTTGTTCTTTTGTGCAGGAATCGTCTTGGAGCCGGTTAGGAGGAGTTCTTCTTACTGCACGGAGATCCCCAAGTGAATCTAGAAAGAACCAAAGGTGATCCTCTTTCCATACCCTATCAATATATGTCTGATAGATGAACATGTGTGTAACAGGTAGCTTTCGTAGATAACCTTACGGTCTGTCGAAGGTCTTGGGAAGACTTTCGAGGGTATTTTTCATCCCGTGCATTTTACCCCATAGCAGAATTGGGGACTCCACTGGGGACTATACATCTAGTTCCTGGTTACCCGGACTCCTCTCAGATCTTCTCTTTCTTCTATAAGCTTCCCATCTATCTTGTTGCATCCTGCAAAGTTGCATTCTCCTCATAAATTGATTCTAAAAGCCCTCTTTTTGAGCTATTTCCCTCACTAACGTAGGCTGCTAGTCTACACAGAGCTTTATAAAGCTCTTTGACTGTGCACAGGGAGCATTAGTGGCCAAACTAGCTCTCTATTTACAAAGAGACAGAGCGTTAGTTACCCATTTCCATGTTTTTCAAGAGATTTTGTGGACCAAAAGGGGGGGGGACTTGTCTCAGTGGCTAAAGTAAGATCTGCAACAGTATCATGCTAACAAATTTGTTGTCTTAAAAAATTATTTGTAAGAAAATGTTTTAGTTTTTCTCTCTTAAAGGTCATTTTTTTTTAAAGAAAAGTTGATAAACTGTATATCTCCTTGTATCGAAATAGTTGTAGGCTGCTTCATTTTGGTTTTCAGTAGTTGCTAGGGAATATTGAGAAAAGAAACTTTCGGTTATGCAAGTGTTGAATGGCTTTAGATGCACTGACGAATCCATGAATATGTGAAATGATACATGTGTAGAATAAGACTTGTTTGCATAAGAAATTGATTATTTTTTTTCAGAGCATTGTTCTGCATGGTTTATTGAGTCGAGATTCTCCTCATATTCATACGTCAACACCCCTACTGAAGACAAATAAGCAAGTACACTAAAATTTACATTAAAATCAACCAGTTACTCTTTTTGAGCAAACCAACAATAGCTAGATTAGGACCTTGGGATAAGCATGTGAGTCAACTGCCCAAGGTTGAAAATCAAAACTAGTGTCGTTAACGAGTGAAAAATCCTTCTACACTCATATTACCAGGACCACTCCACTCACAACGGAGCGAAATACGAGACAACATCGGACTGTGATTGAAGGTAGCCCGCCTTCTCTTATAACTCCTTTGGGAATTCTGTGTATTGGGGGTCCCTTCGGGGATTTCAAAACTGAGTTGGGGACTCAGGTATCCTCCCCACACAACGTGGTGTCTACGACTATGTCCCCCCTGGTAATGTCTATGATTTGAGGTATCTCTAGTGCCCAAACCTTCTAGGTACTTACACAAGGTGATTGGGACGGGTTATCCTGGTACCTAAAATGGACGGACCTACTTTGTCTTCAGTTTTTGGGAGGGTGCTCGTCTTCACGAGAGTACTTGGCCCCTCAATCTGAGGTTCGGGCGAAGCTCAAAAGTAACCGTAACCGTACATTTGGCCATCCTTCTCTGTTACTCATTGAGAAATTAGGTTTCATCTCCAGTAATCGGTGTTTATTAGACGAGGTAATTTCCCTTTGTTTGCTGATTGACATATTTATTGTATTTTTTCTTTTTTAGGTACCTGAGTGTTATCGTTTTCGAGACTTTATAGAATATCACATTAAAATCTATTTGATAAAACTTAACAATCATTGTGGCTACATCTGGCCCTCGTCGTCAATCCAAACAATTGTTAGGACTTCCTCCACTCGCAGTGGAGGATCTATCGAGTTCCATTGACTCGGATTCCTCATCTTCGAGGAATCTATCTCCTAAATTGCACACGGGGTCTATGTGGACGACCGGAAATTCTGATTTGCTAGAGGATTTCTTTACGGAAGGATTTCTTCCTCATTTTAACACTCTGCTTATAGATCTGTCGGAACCTATCGTTACTCCCACAGTACCAGTACTTCCTTCTTCAGTAGGTGGAATTTTGCCATCTATCTAGTCGGCGCCTCAAGGGTTGTGGAATTATAGAGACATTGTTGGTCCTCTACCACTTCCCCAGTCGACAGTCATCACAACGCTGGTAATGTGGAACCCCGCAATCCCGTTCGTCCTAGGTACTGCAACTCACATAACACCCTCTATAGGTGGAACCTAGCAGATGCCAGGTTCCACTCCTATGGTGCCGCAAAGCATACCTTCGACTAGTGCCACATATAGTGCTCCATATAACACTCAATGCGGCACTATGGGCGCGGTCCTCGTTTACCAAAACCAAGGTCGGCCGCCAATGTACAGTTCCAACCCCCAGATTCAAACATCTGGGGTGGTTCCCAATATGCACATTCCGGCAAGGAATGTCATAGTTCCCCCCGCCGTTCTCAGGCATGCATGGCCAGTCCTGATTGACATGAGTGTTCCCTCTGTCAATCAAAGTCATATGGTTAGTTCTGTGTCGGTTGGGAATCCACAAGGGATTCCCACCCAATCCATGGGGGCACTCTACTCACAAGCTCAGATGAGTCAAGGGGGCACTGATTATACTGGGGGCAACTTCATACCATAGTATCAAAATCCTCATGGAAATCCCATCTACAACACCGTACCGCAAAGCAACTGTTACACCACGCAACCCATGTACACCATGGGGAACCAAACGATGGGAGGAGCACGGAGCTCCTCAGGTCATCCGTCATCACCATGGTCCAAGTCGAGGGCACCCAACAATTTTCCTTTTTTGGCAATGTTAGATATTCCCAACTTATACAAGTTGACAAACGACCCCATCTACCACAACTTACAATGGCCACCGATCCCGCATAAAATACTGACGGACATTCCTAAGTTCGACGGAAAACAAGGGGAGGATCCGAGCACTCATGTCACCACCTACCATCTCTAGTGTGTTTTTAACTCTATGGTGGATGACAGTGTCCGGTTACGTCTTTTTCCCCGCACACTCACTGGCAATGCCACAAAGTGTTATATTGAGTTACCACGCACGTCAGTGAATACCTTTGACGCTTTAGCGATGGAGTTCCTAAAGCACTTTCAGTTACCTATCCGTTATGAGATAGGGACAGAGCTCCTTACTTCGTTTCGTCAGGATACCACCACCCACATCTCTGATCATATCCATGAATGGAGACGTAGGCAGAGGTTAGTCAAAGCTCCCATCCCTAATTTTCTCTTAACAGACTGGTTCTGTAAGTTGTTACTCCCATAAATCACTAGAGATGTCACTCTAGGTGGTGTGTTCACAGAGGACCAATCCATATGCCATGCCCAACACTTAGATTTGATTTATTCATAGTTTGGCACTCTCTATGACATTATCCCCTATGCTCCCGGTAACCCCAATCCTCCCACCACTCAGCACCCTGGAGCGCACGCCGATGGGATCGTCGGCGCAACCTCCAAGGTCATTGTAAAACAACTCAGTGGTTCCATTGCCAAGCTGGCAGTGGACCCCTCTACCAAAGCAACTACTCTTCCTACCACCACGGTTAATTCTGTGCAGTCTACACAGAAATCTGGTAGCAAGAACAAGACCGCTCCTTCTGAGGAGCAGTCAACAAAGTAGCTCAACCCAAAACAGAAGGCCACTATGCCTACTACTGATGAAAAGGATACACCTACCAGATTTCCTTGCAAACTCTGTGTTGAAGACCATGAAACCTGGCGTTGCCCACGGCTTCAGGAATGCACAGATTACCTTGCCAAAGGGGATACTGGTAAGACCCCCGTTGTCCTCAGGAATCCTTTTCCCACTTAACAACAAAAAAAATTTATTGCCAACGAACAGCAACCCACGCCAAGGGGCAACGATGGTTCGCGACATCCTTCAGCTGGAGAAGGATCTCCTGTTGTTTACACATTTGGAATGGTAGATCTTGCCACAAGAGCCAAATCTTATGGAGCTCTTGTCACTCCGGCAGCAGAACCATCCTCAAGTCAAAACCCATCGCCGCCCAAGGATCTGCATATCAAAAGGCCAGTTGAGGACTTTGTAATTTGACCCCCCAAGGGGGCACTTCGACACACAAAGCACAATACATCTGCACGTGCTGCACAACACTACAATATTGTAGAGGATTTGGTGCAAGCGCCATTGGCTATGTCGGCGCCCGAAGTATTACAAACATGCCCCAGCCAACAGAAAACTTTGCTTTCGGCTATCGAAGGTATTGACCCTATGGATTCCACGCATGGTACTTTCGACATGGACACGTGCAAACCTCCCCTTTCCCACCAGCTTGCATTTCAGGTGCATATCACTTCGAAAGGTTAAGGTATACACCGAACTGTCATCGAAGAAGGTGCTTCAACCTGCGTCATGTCGGCTTCATGTTGGCTCACCCTGGGTTCCCCAAACCTATCCCCACCATCGAACTCCCTTAAAGCTTTTGACGGCCACACCTTTGTCCAAAAAGGACACTTAGCCAGTTTTCCCATCACTTTGGCTAGGAAAATAGTAACGGTGGACGTAGAAGTCGTAGACAGAAAACTCAACTATAATCTCTTGCTAGGTCGCAGTTGGACATATGCCATGATGGCCGTCGTATCTACTGTCTTTGTATCATCCAATTTCCATTGGATGGAAAGGTTATTACAGTACATCAGTTGTCTTTCTGCACCCCTGATTATTCACCATTACCAAGTGGCTCCGTACCCCTAGTAGGAGGTGGAACTGACTCTTATGTTAGTTTAGGTACCGGTCTATTGAAGGCTTCTTCCCTCATGGGTTGTTTCACTCTTCAGCCGCCGAAGGTTTCATAGATGGTCAATATGCTTTCATCTATTCCTCATGAACAGACCGATCCATGGATCCTACCAGCTCCTTCAGACAGTAACACATATGGAGAGAAAATGTCGTTGTCACCAGCTGAATCGGCCTACTAAGCCATTCAATTTGCATCTGAATCTCCGGTCACTTTGGTTTCGGCCAACGATACCACTGCCCCTCCCATAACCGCTCTTTCTTTCGATCCACCCAATCAAGTCCTACCGATGGACGAAGCTATTAGAGAGATCACGAGGTTAGAAGAGTGACCTTGGGAGGATTCTCACCATCATGTTTCGATATCTGATTCAGACATGATGCCTCTTCAAATCCTGTCACCTGACGCATATGAAATAGTTTCCTCACCGTATACGACTATCCAACTTTTGGACTCGGAAGGAAATAGGGGCAATATTTCACAAACATTGCTCCCCGATATTTCTGGCATGACAGGCATCGTGGAAAACATACAGAGTGGAGCCAATCACAATCTTGAGGAAATTGTGAGCTTCACCTACCTGTTTAGGGACTTCCGTGATGTTTTTCCTTGGTCTTATGAGGAAATGCATGGCATAGACCCTTCTAATGTCAAGCATGAGATCGAGAAAGATAGAGCATTCTTTTTATGGTATTTTTCTTGCTCTTTAATCCGAAAAACCTCGAGTCTTCTTCTTTGGGCTCGTTAAACTACTAAAAATATGGTTAGAGCACTGTTAGGGATATTTTATTGCTCTTTAAAAAATACAAACATCCCTGAGTTTTCATCGTTAAGATCGTTAAAATCTATCTAACTATGGTAGAGCACTGTTAGGGATATTTTATTGCTCTTTAAAAAAATACAAACATCCCCGAGTTTTCATCGTTAAGCTCGTTAAAATCTATCTAACTATGGTAGAGCACTGTTAGGGATATTTTATTTCTCTTTAAAAAATACAAACATCCCCGAGTTTTCATCATTAAGCTTGTTAAAATCTATCTAGCTATGGCAGAGCACTTTTGGAGACATTTTATTGCTCTTTAAAAAATATAAACATCTCCGAGTTTTTGTAGTAGGGCTCATTAAACATCCATACCACAATCAGTAGAGCACTGTTAGGGATATTTTATTGCTCTTTAAAAAATACAAACATCCCCGAGTTTTCATCGTTAAGCTCGTTAAAATCTATCTAACTATGGCAGAGCACTTTTGGAGACATTTTATTGCTCTTTAAAAAATATACACATCTCTGAGTTTTCTTTAGTAGGGCTCATTAAACATCCATACCACAATCAGTAAATCACTTTTAGGGATATTTTATCGCTCTTTAAACAATACAAACATCCCCGAGTTTTTCATCATTTGCACACGTTAAATATATGCAAACGATGCTCTGAGCACCTCTTTTTTGATCTTGTTCCAGCTCATAAACTGAAAAAGACCAACGAAGCATCCTTTTTAGGCACTTTTTTCTCACTCTTTTAAACTGAAAAAATCCCGAGCTATGTCTTGCTGCTCGTTAAGCATGCTAAAGATGACCCGAGCATTCTTTTAGGTACTTTTTTCTTGCTAATTAAAAAATGAAAAATCTCGAGTTTTTGTTACTGAGCTCGTTAAAGTGTCACGACAAAACACGATTTTAGTCTATCGCCTCGTACTCGTAACAAAAAGAGGTCGACATCTATTGGAAAAAGGTTTCTCTTTATCCGGGTTCAATAGATTAAAATATGGAAAAGTAACCGATCCGGGTATACTATTAAACTTTTGTCGCAACCGGTTAACAACTATGACAAAGGGACCACCATGGAGTCTCTCTTTACGATCTTTTCAGACTCTCTAAATATGAAAAGACCACTGAGTTGTCTAGTTTGGACTCTTTAAATACACAGATAAGATATAGAGTCGTTCTTTTTACGATACTTTTCAGCCTCGAAAAAATCGACGAGTTTTCCTGTCTGGACTCATTAAACTAATCAGATAGGGCAAAGAGTCGTTCTTTTTGCGATCCTTTTCAGACTCTTTTAACATGAATAGATCGATGAGTTTACCCATCTAGACTCATTAAAAAATCAGACGGGGAAAAGTGGACAATACAACTGTATCCTGTATTCGGAAGCATGGTTTGGCAGCATTCGTTCCCTTGAACATGGCACTCCCTCAGATAAACCGTCATTTTAATAGCCTCTCAATATGAACCCTACCAACCTATGAGTTTTTAGCCTATATACCCTGATGTAATTGCATCTCCATATCTTAAACACTATGTAGTGTTCATGAGTCTAGTGTTGTCTGGTTAAAACCGTTGTCGTGCCTTCTATTGTTCAAGGGTTCCCATTTGTTTCCTCTATCAACCAATCCTACATATCCTTTCATCACGCCCTTCATTGTTTAGACCCAAAATCTCAAAAGATTCTTCAAAAAAAAAATCATCCTTGTCTGGTTTCGTGTCGACTGATGTAGGACGTGTCATTGCCTACCTTTCGACAGGTTTATTCCTATCGACTTCAACACTCTATCTAGGAAGATAACCCAGAAAAACATTCAATGCCTTGGTGCTTGCAGACATTAGTGGCGGGTTACCTTGTGTTTGATCACGATTTTTCATTATTGGCTCCTGGTTAAGTGATTCTACGAGTGTTCGACGACAAAAAATCTTTCACACTCATTAGTTTACACTGTGCATATTGGAGACCATCACCATTATCAGTGGCCTTCCTCGCATCTATTAATAGTCTCCATTATTGGCTGGTAATCAAATGATTTCGTGCATGTTCGACGTCAACTCATATTATCACATGTACCGATCTATGCTGTTCGGTGAAGCGGGAATCAAGACCTTGGGTAGAGGCTTGCATCATTCAGTCTTGTTTCCTCTCCCAAGCTGCGATATTGTTCTTTGGAGACAACTATTTCAGGATGATCTATTATGACACTGGATCCGCCTTGCCCCATATTGGCGGCTAGCATTGTTCTATCTCCGAGGAGAAAATTACTCTGACATAGTTACTGAGCATGGGAATGTCTGACTCAGGACATAATTTTAGCAGTTTATATATATGTCTCTTTGTTGTATTAGGTTTTCCTTGCCGCCTGAAACTTCTCTCTCTCTCTACAAAGATTTTGACAGCAAATTACAGTGTTTTTTCATAAAGTATTTTGGCCATCGTCTCTGCCTCTGATCTCATACTTTAGGGGGCATCTGTTATAGGAAAAATTGACCTCCTAATCAACTTAGAAGTGAAAGACAAGATGACTGAAGCAATGACCACAATTGCAGGCCCTAAATCCACACTAACGCCCTCTATACACTGACAACCTGCTTTATAAAGTTTGTTTACAAGCATAAAGGAGTGTTAGTCCCCCTACTAACTCTTGTTGTTAGACTTGGGGGAGCGTTAGTGAACTTAAGTGATGTTCAAAAGGTTATGCCAACGAATCTGCTCATAAATATCTAGATATTAAATCCCTAAATTTGTGCAAGAAAAGCAAGGAAACTCTAAAAATCAAGATATTTGGAGAAATTCTATTCTGAGAATGAAGGCAAATGGGAAAAAGCTTGTAAATAGGGCAGGTTCATGGTTTTTGCCCTAATGAACTCTAGATGGAGCTTGGCAGCCCTAATTCGATTGCTATATAAGAAGCGAGAGGGCCATTGCAAAAGGGATCAGAGCATTTGGAAGGATAGCCCATAGAGCTGTTGTGAACTGTCATATTCTTGAAGGAGATAGCTGAAAGAAGGAGAGAGAGAGAGGAAGAAGGGGTAAGGAAGGCTGATACAACAGATTGTTGTAATCACTCTTCCATTCGGAATATAGGACTGCGGTTGTGTTCCCTACTCCAAAGTGTCGGTGATATTGTGCATTTATTTGTCCATTCTGATGCTTGTTGTGTTGAGTAGATAAGTTATACATTTATACATGTTTGTTACAGATTCTTACATTAATTTTCAGAAGTGTATGCTGTGATTGGTTTGCTTTGTTCTTTTGTGCAAGAATCGTCTTGGAGCCGGTTAGGAGGAGTTCTTCTTACAGCACAAAGATCCCCAAGCAAATCTAGAAAGAACCAAAGGTGATCCTCTTTCCATACCCTATCAATATATGTCTGATAGATGAACATGTGTGTAACAGGTAGTTTTTGTAGATAACCTTACGGTCTGTCGAAGGTCCCGGGAAGACTTTCGAGGGTATTTGTCATCCCATGCATTTTACCCCATAGAAAAGACTAAGAAGAGATACACCTCCATCTCAAGCTCATACTCCTAGCCATAGACCTCTTGGAGTTCTAAGGTCATAAATTCAATCAAGAGGATCTCCTACTTCATCTACTGAGGCAGTCCTAGAGGAGAAAAATCTTGGATCTCCAACAGAAGGAGTAGCCTTTTTCACCTCCACAGGGGAACACATTTTAGTTGAAGAATTAAGAATACCTAGTAAGGAAGAAGTAGTAGAACCTCTCTCCCTCATACCATTAATAGAGCAACCAAAGGAAGAACAATTAACCTTGCAGGTTGAATCTTATATTGACTCTGAAGAAACTATAATGGAAGAAGAAGGAGAGGATGGAGAATTCACACTGTTTGGAGGAGGAGGAGGTAGAGGAAGAGGTAAAGGAAATAATGGAGAAGGTAGAGGAAATAATGGAGGAGGTAGAGGAAATAGGGAAGTTGATAATTCTTTTGGATTCCCTATAGTTGATGAAGAAACAAATGCCACAATGAAAAATATCTCACCTTTTGTCCTCCCAAATTTCCATGGGTTAAAAAGTGAAGATCCTGAAACATTTTTATTTGAATTTGAAGTCTTGTGCAAAACTTATGACTATTTAGAAGACTCTCAAAAACTTAAGTTGTTTCCTTCAACGTTGAAAGGAGCTGCTTTAAAGTGGTTCATGGGGTTGCTCACTCAGTCCATTAGAATATGGAAGGACATGAAGAAAGTGTTTTTGGATAGGTATTTGGATTATTGCATGCCCATCAATCACAAGGATGAAGTGTTCAAAATGATGCAAAGAGAGGATGAAAATTTAGAGGATTTAATTGAGAGATTCAACTATAACTTGAAAAGAGAAAAGATGGATAACTTAGATGAAGATACCTTAAAATCTCTTCTGTTAAAAGCCATTAGAGAAGAGTGGATAAATATCCTTAACATGATGGGGAAGGGAGATAGCTCTCAACTCCCATTAAGTGACATAGGAGAATTATGTGTTCATCTCTCCAGAGGAAAATCAAAAACTGGGAAAGGTCCAAGAGATCCTTCTCTTGTTAGAGTGAATAAATCTGCAACTCAATGAGTGAGTAGGGAAAAAATTGGGAATATGCTTGATGAATTCAAAACATATATTATAGGGAGCCTTAGTGAACAAACATACACCCTTAAGTTACAAAACAAGCAGAAAATCGAGGCTGATGCTCTGGCTATTTTCTGTCCCAAATGCAGAAAGAAGCACGCTTTAAGAGAAAGCCCTTTAGATGCAAAAGTCATAGAGACTTGTGTGATTTTTTCAGAAAACCATGAGACCTAAAGTTGTCCTTCAATCCCTGGTCTTAAGGCTATTTTTCAAGAAGAAACAATTTCAAATCCAACAGAGTCTCTTTGCTTTGTCTCTAGAAAACCTTGGCAAGGGAAGCAAAATCAAGGTTTTAACAACCAAATGTATTTGCAACCCCCTCCAAATTGGAATTCTTGGCAACAACCTTGGCCTCAATCTCAATCTCAAACTCAACCTTGGGCTCAAGGAATACAAAATCCTTATGGAAGATTTTCTCAATACTATCAATATCCTCCATCATATCAGAATTATCCTCCCCCACAAATTTTGCAACAAAATCAATAGCCACAACTTCAAAATCAGAATCCTCAACTTTCACTATCATTCCCACAACAAAACCAACAACCTCAACTTCAAAACCAAAATCCTCAACTCTTACTACCATTTCAGCAGAGACCAAATCAGCTACCTGCCCAACCATTACCAAACCCCAACAATAAAAATCCTCAAAATACCTACATGGTAGAAGGACAACAATTTCCAACTTATATGATCACTCCTCTAGATCTCAATGATGTTCAACTAAGATCTGGTAGGATATTAGAAAAGGAAAAGCCTTTTATAACTATTCAGGAACAAGACAATTCTGAGGAAGATTCTCTACAACCCAATAAAAGTTTTGAAGGAACATCTCTCCAAAACCAAAATACTGAAAATGAAAAATAGAAAGAACCAATAAACTCAACTCCTATCATTGAGAAACCAGTATCTACTTCTGCACCTCCTTTTCCCGAAAGATTACAAGTTGATAGAGGGATAGAAAAGCAGATTATGTTGCCTACTTATGATTTTCTAGATGAATTGAAAAATGTCTGTATCAAAATCCCTTTGTTACAAGCCATTAAGGAGATTCCAATTCTAGCTAAAACAATAAAGGAGTTGAGCATAAAGAAACAAGGAAGAAAAACAAAATAAATAAAAAGAATTCAGCTCGTAGGAAAAATAGCAGACATAATGATGGGAAAAATTGCCATACAAAAATATGTAGATCCAGGAAGTCCAATTATAAAAACACATATCATTGGAGTTGAAATTCCGAATACATTGATTGATTTAGGAGCAACAATAAACATCATGAGCAAACAAACCATGGAACAACTTAAGCTTCCTAATCTTCTTTACACACCCACATTACTGCAATTAGCAAATAGATCTGTAATCAAACCAGATGGTGTGTTAGAAGATATTTCAGTGTCCGTAGACTCTTGAGAGTACCCTGTTGATTTTATGATCCTAACCCCAAAGAGCAATCAAGGATGACATCCACTTATACTAGGAAGACCTTAGCTGGCCACAGCTGATGCATTCATTAGCTGTAGATCTGGGGATATGTATATTTCTGCTAGTAATTCAACTAAGAAATTCACTCTATATCCTATAGCAAGAACAATCACAGAAATAGATGACAAAGAATGGATTGATGATGAAAATGACATTCAACCTCTCTTTACTATTTCAGACATTAGTGAAAATAGTCAAATCTTGAATACAATGGAAAATTTTGAATCATCTCCAGAATATGAACATGATCAATTTCAAGAAAAATCCAATATTGAATATTTGTCATCTAGGCAGTTGTCTCTTTATTCCATGGAATAATTTGGTAGCTCTGCAGTTGAAATCTTTCTAGGGAGAACATTGAACATAAATAATAAATTTGAGAAATTACAACAGGAAAAGCTAATCAAAACGTTACAACAACATTATGCTGCATATGCATGGGAATATACTGACATGAAAGGAAATAGTCCTAAGACTTGCATACATCACATCTACATTGAGGAAAATTGTAAACCTATCAAACAACCTGTTATGCTTCTTGACCTGCAAATGATACCCAAATATAGAATATGCGAAGAAAAAAGACCGATAACACAGAATATGCGAAGAAAAGATATCCAGAACACAGAATAGCGAAGACTTTATTATTCAGAGAGTAATG
>APFE030556728.1:0-13003 GCA_000404065.3 Pinus taeda | reverse complement strand
GGGTCTTTCTCTTTAGCTTTGGTGGAAGAAGCTTGGGACTTTTTAGAAGTACCTTTGGATTCTTTTGACTCCTCATGATCAGCGACAACCCCAATATACCTTAAGTCCTCTCTAAGCACCAGAGTTTCTTTTGCAATGCACCTAACAATTAGTAGGAAAGGAAACAATATAATAATTTGTCTTAGTAGAATCATGAAGTTGAACATCAGTGGGGAATTTATTCAAAATTTGTGTAAATCTCTGATTAAAATCTTTAACCTTTTCCTTTCCCTCAGCTTAATTTTTTTGAGTTCTTTTATAACAAGGTTGGTGTTTTATCATCAACGAAAATTTCTAAGAATAACAGTTTGAACTCCCTCCAATTATGGATTAAATTAGGTGGAAGGCTATGGTACCAAACTAATGCTCTACCTTCTAGAGTATAGATAAATAATATACAAGAAACATCATCAAAACATGCATCTAAAATTTGTATATTAAAGTAGAAGTCATCAATATGGTCTTTGACCTTTGCTTTCTTATGTAGATCATATTTTGAAAGTAGATTTTCCTGATGTTTTGGTAAGTGATGCATATTTCCCATAAGCGAAAGGTGCCCTTGGGCCATTCAATCCAGTTTCTCATTGGCCATGTCTCTCTTTTAATTTAATCTAAAGAGACTCGTTCACCATTCAAATCTTCATTATTAACATGTTGTTCTTCTTCCCTAGGTTATTCTTTTTCAGAAAAATAAAAATCCTCCCCATCTCCCTCCAAGTTTTCCTCAATAAGTACTAGAAGATTCCCTTGTTGATGTATTCCTTTAGTAGGATCAAATAATTCCTCAAGGTTTTCAATAACCAAATATTCCAAAGAAGAAACCAACACACCATGGTGGGTTGTCTCTTTCTCTGTTTTCTTATGAGGAAGAAAATATGGGATAAGAAGCAATCCAAGATATCTAGTAAACTTACTAGTAATAGGTCGAAGTGTCCATAGTTGATCATAATTGACTTCATATGCACACTTTGGACCTTGGTGAGATGATTCTCCTTTATTAGAAAAATGTGTGGGAGTTGGAATTAGGCAACTACTGCCTTGCATAGAAAGTTCTTTATGGGAATGTAGTGAGTTGTCAACCATAAAAGCATCTCCCTCCTTTTAGCTCTAGAACTATTGACGGTGTTGGATTCCACCAACAATAAGGGCTTCTCCCGTATATGAAGTTCCAATTATACCTCACACCATTTGGAGAGGGATTCCCAATTGAAATGTATGGTCAATTAACATTATCTTAAATATTTTCCTTGGCTACAATAAAATACACAAGAGAAATGCATCTACTTCCGAGATAAACAAGTATGTTAGCCTTGTGATGTATTCAATTGTAAAGTGTATAATGGTTCTTTCAAAAAAGGTAAATGAAAGTGAGCCTTTAAGATAAAATTAATAGTACAATCCTAATAAAGAAACACGCATATATCTGAATGAATCATTAGTAATCTTGTGAAATAGTTCACAAAGAAACCACGATCATGAAAAACAAAAGAGACACAATTCAAAGAGGCATACTAAAGCCAACAAAATAGTCCATTTGAATTAGTATGAATTAACACAAACATATACCATAAATAATGAAAGAATAGTCTAACAATAATTCACGACATATGCATGATCCAAATTGGATCATTATATTGTTTGTCATCCATCTCAATGCATTTGAAGTGGAAAAAGTGGAGGAATCAGCTCATGGGACCATTTTTACTGGTGAAACAGGGTCTGAAACCTTCCGGGAGTGTTTTGATGGATCAAATGACGCTTTTTGGGGTAAAAATTTGTGCTTTAGCACAACATATTTTCATTCTATCATACACATGAAAACATTTTCAATGGTGCAAGAAGCACGTCATTCAGAGTCTGTATGTAAAAATTATGCCACTCAGAAGTAGAACTTCTTGTTTTCACACCTATAGTTTGAGAGGATGTTTTGTCAACCCCCATTATTTATGGAAAAGGGGTAGGCCACGTGTTTGTGATGTAAAATACTCTAGAAGAGTCTATTTTGTAACTCTAGTTAAGAGTTGATGTAGTCAAAATTAACCACTAGTAAGCTATCAAGATATGTTATAATTGAGCCATTAGGAGGAAGAGGAATTCCATTCTTTCGAGAACATTTTTTTCCATAGATGAGTAAAGATAGTTAGGAGAGATAAGAGGTAGAGTACATAGATAGGTTATGTGCACTATAGAAACCCACGAGACATGTTTAGTCAATTTAGTGTCCTAAATTGCTACATAAATTATCAATCCAGGTGTCGTAAACTAATGAAGTGTAGTGCACTATATGTGCTAAATAACCCTTTCCTACCTCACTATTTTCAAGTTTATGTTGTTTTGGGGTTTTGTTATTTTGACTCCTATAGTTCTACAATGTAATTGAAATCTTAATTTACTGCTGAATTGAGAATCTAAAAGTGCTTTTCAGGCCAAGTTTGGAAGTGTAGTTTTCAAAACAAGAAAGTGAAGGCAAAGCTTATTTTTTTTTATTGTAATGGTTTCCAAAATATGAGCTTAAAAGACTCTTAAAACCGTTACAAAATTAAAACTTGAATGAGAAAATGGAAGTACAACTATCTATATCAAACTCAGAATGAAGTACTGGAAGTAAAACTAATTCTACTGTCTATTCTACTTGCAAAATTAAAGTCTAATGAACTACTGTAATTAAATTAAAGGCAAAAATAAAACTGAAACTAGCTTTAAACTAATGAACATCAAGTAATCTCATTTATAAACATAAAGCTTCGCCAATTAGTTTGAAGATCAATCATCAACGAAAAGCTTTGGAAACATTAGTTTATATCATGAGAAAATGACATCAAACTATCTAACTCTAGACTAATGAACAACAGGTAATCTCGTTTATAAACATAACACTTCTCCAATTAGTTTGAAGATCAATCATCAACAAAAGGTTCTAGAAATATTAGCTTATATCATGAGAAAATGACATCAAACTATCTAACTCTAAACTAATGAACAACAAGTAATCTCATTTATAAACATAACACTTTGCCAATTAGTTTGAAGATCAATCATCAACGAAAGGCTCTAGAAATGTTTTCTTATAACATGAGTTACTATATTAAGAAAGAAAAGGTACTGAACAACAAGAAAATATCATTCATAAACTCCATATTTTACCAATTAGTTTGAGGTTAAACCATCAACGAAAGGTTACAGAAACATGCACTTATGTAATGAGTGACTATCCTAAAAAGCATAAAACAACTTGAACTTGAAAACTAAATAACAATAGAAGAAGTGAATCTAAATATGCTACCTAATACAATTTCAAAACTACAACTAAGAAGCTCGAGCATAAAAGAAATTAAAGAACTACTGTGATACTGAAATGAACTTATCAGGGTTATTAGAAACAAGTGACAACAACTGCAATATATACAATGTTAGAACAATTATGGACATAAATGAAAACACAATAAATATACATCTAAATGAAAGAAAAACAACAAATGTAAATACACAGAATCAAAAAGGAATCTCAACCATGCAGGGGCCCTCTGCATGACCTTGGACTAGTAATGCAAATTTAATTCACACACTCAGGTAGCCATATAGGAAAACAGAGTTTTTGTATATAAAAACAGAGTGTTGAGTGTCTCGTGCTTACAAATGGAAATAACATTACTTCATCACCATAAAAAAATTAACTATTTCTGCGTTCCAAATGCTGAAATTTGTAGGAAAAATTCATAACTTTTTCTAAGAGGAAAATCTTCTACAACAAATCCGCGAACAGGTCATGCATTTGGGAATTTAGTCTCCGGTTGGCATAAACAGTAAATATCTGAATATGGATGTTGGATATGGTTATGCAGGTGGCAAAAAGAATCCTTAGCTTCAAGAACATGCCTCAGACTCATTTGCATGCCAAAACAGAGTTCTAACTACTGTAGGATTTCTCCATTGGCTCCCCTTTGACCAGGGTCTTTCTCCTTGAATTTGATCAAACTAATAGGACTGTATCAATGTACTGACATTTCCTTAGCTACCCATGTGGCTCTTTCCTCTTCTTGACACCTGTAACATCCAAAAGTATGGAGATGGCTGTGGAATTGCCAGTTAGCTGCGAAAAGTGGCTACATTCCATAGCTGAAAAACAAAACCCTATATAAATAACACAGATAATATTATAATTTGAAAATAACTAAAATGTACTCCTAGAATCAATCATGTAATGGCTTTTGATGGCTTAGGATGCACTGGCATGGGAAAACAAGGGAAGAAGGATGAAGAAATTGCTTGAAAAGGAGGCAGTTTTGGAGCTCAACATACCCCCAATGTGAAGCTATTGCATGTCCTCATGCAACCAAAATTATAACAATCCTTCTTCTACTACATCTACTCTAAAATCTCAGCTAGAACATACAACCTTTTCTTGTTTCTCTTTGCTGCCACTGCCATTCTAAGCTTTCTCATAAGGAATCTATATTTAAGGTTGATGAGGGCCCTGCTTAGCTTCCTATTTTTCTTCTTCAATTTTCTATTTTTCTGATACCATAGACCTAAATAAAGAATGGTATTGTCATGAATGCTTTTGTCTAGCCTGTTTTGTTCCTTCAAAGCTTCATTTTCCTTCTGAATATGCCTATTGAAGACCTCTAATTCATAGATTTCTTGCTTTAGTGATTGAATCGAAGTTTCCTATGATGTTACTGGCTGGTTAGATGAAGTCCCCTGATCTTCTGTGGTGTTCTTCTACTCCAATCATTCAATATAATCACAGATTTGTTGCTGAACTGGTCAACCTCTGGAGATGCTCTTCTTGGACTGCTTTCAAAGTCTAGTTGAGGAGAATGTTGTGGACTTTGTTCAAATGAAGTGTTATCTTGTGATTGATTTGGAGTCTCCCCTCCCAAGTCTATGAATTGGGCTTCTTTTGTCTTTGTTTTTTTCATTTTTCCTTTAAGCCTAGAACTTCTCCTTGGACTTTGTGTGCCTATGTTCTCCTCTTTTATGACTTGTCTTATTTTCCCTTTTTCTTTCTCTTTCTTGGACTGTTTCTGAATGTGGACTAATTTCTTAGAGAGTAATTGTTCCTCTTCTGATGAAGGCTCAGGAGTTTGATAGATTTCCTCAACTTTTCTTTTTATTTTTCCTCTCTATTTTGTTTGCTTCATGAACATAGTTGGAGTTTTAGAGAGAGATTCTTCCTCACTATTTTATTTTACTGAACTGGTAGGAGTATTTTGGATTGTAAGAGTTGTTCTCCTCCTCCTACTCTTCTTTACTGAACTCCCTTCAGGTAACTCAGGTGGATCTTGGAAAATTTCTTGATCAAGAAGTTTTCCCATGTGTCTCCTATATCCTTCAAGTGATTTTCAACTAAGATTTTTATGAGACCATGGTGGTAAAGGTGAGGTTCTATATCTTCTATCTTCTTTTGAACAGTGGTGGACATCTTCCTTAAGCTATTCAACAGAATGTAAGGGAGATTTATGGTTCCACCTTCTAAAAAGTTCATCAACAACCTTATGTGATACATGTACATTGAACCATATCTACCCTCACACGTGATAAATTTCTAAATAATCAAGAGCAAACTACTCCATCTATCCTTTAATGTTGAGATAGGAATTCCTCTTTTGAAAATTGAGATATCCATACCTGGGTTTTAGAGAATAACTTTCCAAGCCTCATCATTGAATTCCTTATTTTTGAACCACCTTTCTCCATCTTTTGTACATTCTGTTGCAACTGCAATGAAAGATTCAATCACTGAGAACCTTATATCACTAATTTTCACTTCTACCCCATCAAAACCTTGCAAATGTTTTGGTGACTTCTCTGTGATGGCCATTGAATTTCATGATAAACTTCAGCCAGCCATCCTTCTTCAATGTCCCCTTCAGCTGAGGATATCCCTCCATAAACTTGACTCCTATGGGTTCTGATCTTACATTGAGACCCATTTTGCTTTTCTTCACTGTGTAGAAACTCTATAAACAGTGGTTATATTAGAACAAAGCAATTATAGGGAAGGAAATGGGATACAAGAGAACTTTGGATAAAATTGATGGCTGTGGAATAAAGTATGGAGGGTATACGAAATAGGAAGAGTGTATGCATGGGAATAGTGTGGAGGACATAAAGACTATTGCACACATAGACTGTGTGGAGGCAGAGTATTACTCATGCACAGAACCAAAAACTGAATGAAGTCGAAGTGCTTTGCATTCATAAGAAGGTTGTGGGAGTAAGAAAACAGGAAACTTGGTGTGTGACAAAGTTGTATTCAACTGAGTTATGTTTCCATAATTAGTTGTTTAAACAGGTGGAGTAGGAAAGTATAGTAAAGTATGAGTTAAAGTCAGAGGCAAATCATGAGACCATTAAGCATTAAGTTGGAAGGAATGGTGGAGTTATGACAACAATCACATCGCATTAGGACATGTTAAGGAGTAGTGATTATTTAAATTATATAACTTATGATTTTATAGTTCTATTTGAAATAGTTTTATTCTCACCATTGGAACCATACCTTTTCCATTTGCTAACCTTTGTTCGCTTTTGTAGGTGCTTAGGTGTTGTTGTGTCTTCAAACGATTTCTCCTTCAATACCTACATTTGGCTTTTTATTTTAATTTTTGGCTAATGATCCAACTGTTACTGCAGAGTCAGTTTGACTGCAAAACAGGATTAGCTACGGAATCAGAATAGTTGTGAAATTAGATCAGTTGTGGAATCAAATTAGCTACGAAATGTAACACAGTGAATGAAATATGACTTGATGAAAAATAGAAAATGACTATATGGATGAAATATGGAAGAATGGAAATGAAAAGTGGATATGAAGAAATACTGAAGAAAAATTTATTAATGGAATGTGGTGGTGAAATGGAATGAAATTTGCAGAAATAAAATGGAATGGAATGAAATAAACCATGAATAAAATGAAGTACCTTCTCTCTTCTTCTTTTGGAAAATATAGGGTGCCAGAGTCTTCTGATTTTCACCCTGTATTTTCTGTATGAGCAAGCTTATACATTTTTTTCTTTTTCTTTTTAATTGATGAAAAGAACAAAGACTAAGTTGGTGGGGAAGAATGATTCTTCTTCACCAACTTCATTTCAGAATTATTTTCAAATATCTTGATAAACTCCTCCTTTGAGATTGGCTTTTGATAAATCTTCAATATATGACCATTCACAAGGAGAGGAGTTTGATGCTCATCTATGGTTTTGATTCTTTTTGCTCCATTACTAAAAACTTTTTCAATTTCATATGGCCCAAGTGAATGAGTTTGAAATTTACCTTGAAAATCCTTGAACTTAGAATCAAATAGCAATGCCCAATCTCCTTCTTAAAACCTTCTTTCCTTGATGTTCTTTTCATGCCATTTAGCTCTTTGTTGTTGAACTAGACTATTCCTTTGAACTGCTTCTTGTTTGATTTCATCAAGTTCATTCAACTACTCCAGTCTATGCTTTCGAGCTTCTGATAGATCCATCCCCAACTTAACTACCATCTTGAAAGTTTTAACTTGGAACTCAATGGGGACTTGCTTTCCATAAACAAGTTCATAAGGTGTATGTCCCGTTGTATTCCTCCATGTAGTTCTGTAGGCCCACAAGGTTTCAAGAAGCCTTTCTGCCCAATCTCTTCTATGTAGATGCATAATCTTTGTTATGATTTCTTCAATCTCTTTATTTGTAGACTCCACTTGGCCATTTTCTTGTGGATGATAGGGAGTGGATTTCCTATGCTTGATCTTGTACTCTTCCATAAGATCCTCCATCATTTTGGATGTGAATTGAGACCCCTAATCTCTCACAATTTCTCTTGGAACACCAAAGCGAGTAAAAATATCCTCAAAAAGAAAATTAACTATTGTATTTTCATTAGAAAAAAGTAATGCTTTGGCTTCTACCCATTTAGTGACATAATCAGTAAATACCAATATATACATTTTTCTGCTTGGATGGAGGATTAATAGGTCCAATAAAGTCTAAAGCCCATTTTTCAAAGGGTTCGATAAGTACTTGAGGTTGTAATGCATCTCATTTGAGGGAGCAAGTTTCTCTACCCTTTGGCAGATGTCGCACCTACCGACATATTATTTTGCATCTTTGAAGATGGATGGTCAATACTATCCTAAAGAAAGGATTTTATAGGTTGTCCTCCTATCAGCAAAGTGTCTGCCACATGGCTCATCATGACATGCTTTAAGAATATCAGGCATTTCATCTTCCCTGAAACATCTTCTGATCATAATATCTAGCCCTGTTTTATACAATTCGTTAGAGATCCATGAATATCTTGAACTATTTTGAATAATCTTTCTTTTCTCTCTAGGAAATAAATGTGAAGGTAACTTCCCTATAACCAAATAGTTAGCAACATCTACAAACCAAGGAGTTTGAGTAGTTACTGCAAATATATATTCATCGATAAACTTATCCTCAACCGAAGAATCTTCTCTGATATTCTGAGTGTTAGACAAGAAATTAGCTACTGTGTTTTGTTTTCTAGGTCTATCTAAGCACAAGTAATATTTGAATCTATGTAAAAGTAAAGCCATCTTGTAACTTACCATTAGCTAATTAACGTTTTATTCATAAAATGATCTATTGTAGAGTGATCAAGTACGAACAAAGTTTCATAGTCATGTTTATTATAATGTTAACTTGTTACTTGCACAATGACAACAACTAATGAACTCTTTTTCAGTGCATTAGTATACATTTAACTAGTGGGAGTCAAATTCTTACTTGTATAGTAAATGGCATAAGGAATCAAATCTTTTTGTCCAAGTACAGATCCTAGAGTTGTATCTGAAGCATCTGTAGAAATATGGAAAGGAAGTTTCCAGTTTGGTCCCCTTAAGGTAGGTGCTTCAGATGTTTTTTTTTTCAAGGCTTCAAATTCTAGTTGCCAATCAAAATTCCACTTGTATTCACAATCTTTTGTAAGCAATTTGAAGAGTGGAGATGATACTTTAGTAAAGTTTTCTATGAATCTTCTGTAATATCCTGTAAATCCTAGAAAACTTCTAACATCTTTTTGGGAATTTGGAATTGGTAACTTAGAGATGACATCAACTTTAGATTTGTCTACTTTAATCCCATCTCTTGAAATGTGAGGTCCTAAAACAATACCTTCCGTAAACATCATAAAGCATTTTTCATGGCTTAATGAAAGGTTTTTTTCTTTACATATTTTAAGGACTTTTTCCAAATTTTCCAAAGCCTCCTTAAAAGTATTACCATAGACTGTAAAATCATCCATATATACCTCTATGCAATCATGTATTAGATCAGAAAATATTCCTAGTGCTGCTCTTTGGAATGTTGTGGGTGCATTACATAATCCAAAAGGAAGAACATGGTAGGCAAAAGTTTCCCATGGACAAGAAAATGTGGTCTTATCCTGATATTCAAGTGCTACCTGAATTTGATTATAACCACTAAAACCATCCAAAAATGAAAAGTACCTTTTACCTGCTAATGTATCTAATAACGGATCTATAAAGGGCAATGGAAAGTGATCCTTCAAGGTTGCTTTCTTCAATTCTCTGTAGTCAATGCACACCCTCCACTTACCATTCTTTTGAGGCACGATTAACAAAGGAGAAACCCATTGGCTATCTGATATTGGGTAAATGCAGTTTACATTTAGTAGTTTTTGGAGATTTTATTTCACAATCTCCCTAAGATTTGGATTCATCCTTCCCTGAGGTGGTCTGATTGGTCTACTATTTTCCTCAATATAGATATGATGGATACAAGTATTAGGGTCAATACCTTTCATATCAATATACTCCCATGCAAATGCAGTAGAATTTTTTTGTAATATTTTGTTTAGCTCCTCTTGTTGTAATTTCTCCAAGTTTTTGTTTATATTCAATGCTCTACTTCAAAAAATTTCAATTGTACAGCTGCCAAACTCTTCCATAGAATAAACAGACATTTGCCTAGATGACAAGTATTCAATATTAGAATTTACTTGAAATTGTACATGATCATATTCTAAAGATGTTTCAAAATTTTCTAATGTGTTAAAAAATTTGACTATCCTCACTAATTTCTGATATAGTAAAGATAGGCTGCATAACATCTTCATCGTTGACCCATTCCTTGTCATCTATTTCTGTGATTGCTTTTGCTGGAGGATACAAAGTGAATTTCTTTGTTGAACTACCATCAGAAATATACATCTCGCAAGATCGACAACTAATAAAAGCATCAACTGTGGCGAACAAAGGTCTTCCTAAGATAAGTGGGTGTCCTCCTAGATTCATCTTGGGAGATAAAATCATGAAACCAACATGATATTCCCAAGAATCTAAGGAGACTGAAATGCGTTCTAATACACCATTTGGTTTGATTACTAATATATCTACAAGTTGCAATAAGGTAGGTGTGTAAAGAAGATTAGGAAGTTTAAGTTGTTCCATAGTCTGTCTACTCATAATGTTTATAGTTGCTCCTAAGTCAATCATTGTATTTGGAATTTCAATCCCATTTATGTGTGTCTTGAAAACTGGACTTCCTCGAACTACATATTTCTGCATGGTAATCTTTCCCATTATGATATCTTCTATTTTTCCTACCAGGTGACTTCTTTTTGTGTCTCTTGGTTTTCTACCTGGTCTTTTGATGCTCAACTCCTTTATTGTTTTTTCTAGAATAGGAATTTCTCTAATGGTTTGTAACAAGGGAATTTTGATACAGACATTCTTTAATTCATCTAGGAAATCATAATTGGGCAACAAGATTTTTTTTTCCACTCCTCTATCAATTTGTAATCTCTCAGGAAAAGGAGGTGTAGAAGTAGATGCAAGTTTCTCAACTATAGGAGTTGTGTTTATTGACTCCCTTTGTTTTTTTTTTTTTTAATGTTTTGGTTTTGAAGGGATGTTCCCTCAACACTTTTATTGACTTTCAGAGAGTCCTCCTAAGAATCATCTTGCTTTTGAATATCTATAGAAGGTTTTTCCTTTTCTAAAATCCTACCAGATCTAAGTTGAACATCATTAAGATCTAGAGGAACAATCATGTAAGTAGGAAATTGTTGTCCTTCTACCATGTAAGCATTCTGAGGGCTTTTATTATTGGGGTTTGGCAATGGTTGGGCTTGTAGTTGATTTGTCTTTTGTTGAAATGGAAGTAAGAGTTGAGGATTTTGACTTTGTTGTGGAGGTTGTTGTGGGAATGGCAATGAAAGGTGAGGGCTTTGATTTGGAAGTTGTGGTTGTTGATTTTACTATTGATTCCCAACGTTGGCCTGGAATGGATAAATGTTGTAACAGACCCAAGGTCTTAATTGTTTCCACTTTATTTTGCTGGCAAACCAAACATTCTACCACAAACTTTTGAATATCTGATTTAAGGCCATCAAAAAAAAAATCCTTCTTAACCCTGTAGTAAATTTTCAAAAATCTTGAGTTCCCTCCTAAGGGAGAAGCGTGCAATTCCATAAGAATCTCTTGTTTGAGTTGGGAATTCTTACATAGGTATAAGCGATCTTTGTAGCATAATGAATCATTTTGCCAGCTAAATGTATCAGATGTAATGGAATATTGTTGTAACTTTCGAATAAGTTCCCACACTTATTCGTCATTCTTCCATTCCTCCCTTGCTTCATTTATCCAATCTGGTTGGATAATAGAAATGGCACACAACAATGCTTCCACATCCTCATCCTTTCTTGAGAGTGCATCTGCCACCACATTTTGCTTCCCTTTTTTGTAGATGATTTCAAAGTCATAACCCAACATCTTTGTGACCCACTTTTGTTGCTCTTCAGAGGATAATCTTTGTTCTAAAAAGTATTTAAGGCTATCATGATCTGTTTTTACCTTGAAGTGTCTTCCCATTAGGTAGGGTCGCCATTTCTTAAGTGCATGGAGTATTGCCAACATTTCCTTCTCATAAATAGCTTTGTGTAAAAACTTTCCCTTGTTTGGACGACTTTCAAAAGCAATGGGTCTTCATCTTGCATTAAAACGACACCAATGCCATTTCCTGAAGCATCACATTCCACAATAAAGGTTTTTGTGAAGTCCGGTGTAGCTAAGACCGGTGCTTGGCACATTGCCTCTTTAAGATGTTCAAAGGCCTTTGTTGCTTCCGGAGTCCATGAAAATGCATCTTTCTTCAATAATGTTGTTAGAGGTGCTGCTATTCTCCCATAATTCTTAACAAACTTGCGATAATACCCTGTCAACCCGAGAAATCCTCGCAGATGCTTTAAATGGATATGGGGATTTGCCATCCTTAATGGCTTAAAATTTTGCCTAGGGCCTACGCTTAACTCCCTTCATGAGATACAATATGACCCAAATATTCCACCTCTTGTACTCCAAAGAAACATTTGGATCTTTTTGCATATAATTGTTTCTCCTCAATAGTTGTAGCACCCTGTCAACATGTTCAACATGATCCTTCCAAGACTTGTTGTAGATTAGTATATCATCAAAAAATACTAACACAAATTTTCTAAGGAATGGGTTGAAAATTGAATTCATCAAACCTTGAAATGTTGAAGGTGCATTGGTAAGGCCAAAAGGCATGACCAAAAATTCATAATGACCCTCATGAGTTCTAAATGTTGTTTTCGGAATGTCTTCAATCTTCATTCTGATTTGATGATACCTGAACGAAGATCTAACTTGGTGAAGTAAATTGATCCATGCAATTCATCGAGTAATTCATCAATGACAGGAATGGGGAACTTATCTTTAATAGTGAGCTTGTTGAGCTCCCTATAATCCGGAAACATGCGCCATGATCCATCCTTCTTGTGCACCAAGACTACTGTAGCAGAGAAAGAACTTTGACTTGGTTGAATTATACCAGCCTCTAGCAGTTCTGCAACCATATGTACAATTTCACTCTTTTTGACATAGGGATATCTGTATGGCCTGATGTTTGGAGGAACACTTCCTGGAATCAGATGAATAGTATGATCATGATCACACATAGGTGGGAGACCTTTG
>APFE030556721.1:6816-24722 GCA_000404065.3 Pinus taeda | reverse complement strand
TATGTCGATGTATTAGGGCTCATCAACCCCTAAAAGAGTTGTTTCATACCCTAAAGGAACATAGTCATCTAAATACATCATTCCCCAAAATTTCTATCTAAGAAACCATCCAGAAATTGCCTAAATTGAACCATACTAACTGCTCCACTGGCAAAGTGCGATGCATACTGAGTGGTACCATGCTAGGTGTGATGCCTACTATTTAGGCCTTCTATAGGGTGCGATGGGTGAGGATGGACAAATGTCTGAGACATTTGTCAGTTGATTGTTCATGAAATCTTCCAGAACTTTCTCCTATGCCACTTGCCTCTCTGAATTCACCCAAGGATGAATAAGGGATCTAAGAAATATCCAATCCCTTCTCTTGTGGAACCCATTGTAACAAGTGGAGTGACACTAATCAAACCCTATGGATGACTCACACCCTTGAACACATCAATAAATGGATCCCTCATCTAAGAGATCTAGAGGCTAGAATATTGTGAATTGCAAGGAAGTGCTGATAGTTTGTAATTGAGGAAAGAGCATTGTATTGCTGGAGTGATCTTGCTATTTCATGAGGTGAAGAAGGATTGAAGCTGGGAGGATGATGCTGGATCAGACAACTGGGTTGTAATTCTCCCTTCTATTAATAAAGTTCTTCAAGTTTTCTTCCATATGATTGTGCAATTGTGAATGTTATCATTTATGAATGCTATCATTTGTTCATTATATATCTAATTTTTTAATGTTTATGTTGTAATAGATCACGATGCTTTGATGGTTCTTTGTTGTTGTACTTGTGCAGGTACTCTCCAAGCGTGTTAAGTACGGGGAGGAGTTGCAGGCTCTGTCAAAGGGGAGAGATCAAGCAAGGGATGAAGTGTAAGTTCCAGGTTGGTTCCATTATCTTTTTCTTATTTGTTACACATAAAAGAAATCATTCAATTTCTTTAAACTATTGTTTCTAGGGTAGCTGCCAAACCTAGAGGGCTAGCATTCATTAGGAATACTAGTTTTCCCATAAATAGCTGGGTGAATAAATAACATAAGTTGCAGAAGAAAAATTTCAAGTACTACGTCTTGTGCCATCAAAAAATCCAATGTAATTTTAGGGAGATGTCAACATATACAAATAAAGTGTAAAACAAGATAAGCAAGAGAAGTAGTAGTGGATTGTAAAAAATGCTAAAACTGCCACACGCAAAAATAAAATGTAAATAATGTAAAAATCTTCACGAAATATTTATGCATAATATTTATTTACGTAAAGGCCATTTATGGGCTTTCCCAAAGAAACACCGTCATAATCAACCAACTCATAGGATCCTTTAGCTAATACACGTTTTGCAATGTAAAGGTGATGCCACATGGGATCGAATTTACATGCACCTAGTTTATAATGAGTTTGACTATAGACAAAGACTAGGTTACCTTCTGCATATGAACAAGGGTTTACTCTTTCATCAAATTGAGCCTTAAATCATTATTTATGAGCCTCACTAGCCATAGCAATCTCACAACAAGTTTCATCTAGACGTGTTAAGTGTAAAAAACAATTTTCCTCTAAAGAGGTAGCTAGTTATAATTTGATGGCTAGTTTCAAAGATGGAATTTCACATTCAATCGAAAAAACTACCTCCAAACCATAGACAAGCTAAAAGGGAGTAAAACCTGTGGATGTTTTTTCAGTAGTATGGTATGCACACAAGGCTAGGAAAAGGATGGTATGTCAGTTTCCTTTATGAATACCAACTATCTGTTTGATCATGTTTGTTAAAGATTTATTGATAGCTTTGACTTCGCCATTTTCTTGTGGATAATAAGGTGTAGAGCTATCATGGTGTAGGCCGAGATGTGCAGATATTTCACTCATCATAAAATTACGAAAATGGATACCATGATCTGTAGCTATGGCTTGTGGTACACTGAACAGAGAAATTACATGATTGAAAATGAAAATTGCTATAGTTTCACTGTCATCCTTGTATGTAGGCATCGCCTCAGCCCATTTCGTAAAATAATTAACTACAAGAATAATATGCCCATGCCCCTCTGGTTGGGTGAGGGTTACATGCAACAAAATCTAAGCCCAAGTTTTCAAAAGAACAAACGACTATAATAGGGTGAAGAGGAGCTCGAGGCACTTGCATCTTGCAATCATAAACCTGGCAATTATGGTATTTTCAAACTACAATGATCCATTCCTTAATCATAGATGGCCAAAAATAACTAGTGCACAATATCTTTTGTGCAATGGCATACCTAGATGTATGATTTCCACACGGTCTGGAATGGATATCATTTAATTCTTTTTTAGCCTCTTGAAGAGTTAAACATCGTCAAAAAATACAATTAGCATTGGGACAATAAAGAGTGTCTCCAACAATCTTGTATTTCTAGGATTGGTAGCGAATGCGATGATGATGAGTTCGAGATAAAACATGCCTAAAATTTTGGGTTTGAATATATATAATGGCATCTTTGTACCAGGGATCAGACATATTGATTAGAAAGAGAGATTCATCGACAAGAGAATCCTCTACCACCATTTTGACATGAGTATAAGGAAAGTCACATAATAACTCAGTGAAAAGTAATGATATCTTTGATTTAGATCTTTCGAATTCTAAATCATATTCTTGTAATATACCTATCCATTTTGAGTATTTTCCCCCTAGAAATAGTTTGCTAAGAATATACATCATAGGGTTGCAATCCGAAATGACAATTGTTTTTCGCAAAAGTATTTAGTGACGAAAATGTTCAATAACCTGAACAACTGTCAAGGCTAGTTTCTCGACATGTGCATAGTTTATCTCAGTTTTAGTGATATTTTGACTTAGATTGTAAATCACATGTTCACTATTAAAATTTTCTTCCTGTACTAATAGCATGCCTGTGGTGGCATCTGACACAACTAGGTATAGAAAGTAATCCTGGTGATAATTAGGTGGATGCAATAATGGTGCATGGTTCAACGTGTATTTTAATGCATCAAAATCTTTTTCAGCAAGCTCATCCCAATTGAAAAGAATGCCTTCTTTCAAAAGTAGGGTAAAACCGTGGGTCAGTTTGGCATTGTTATGGATGAATCTACACAAATTTTTTTCTTTCCCCTACAAATTTTGGAGTTGACGAAGTTTAGAAGGAGCAGGCAAGTTCAAATTTACCTCTACCTTCAAAGGATCGACACGAATGCCTTCTTGTGAAACTATAAAACCTAGTAGTTGAATGGGTTGTACGCAAACAACAAATTTGTGAAGATTCAAACGAATATTGTAGTGCCTACATCTAATGAAAATTGCTTTCAAATGTGATGGATGATCTTTCCATTTCATTGAATGAGACGGTAGGTTATCCAGGTAGGGTTGAACAATATGTTTGATATCATGAAACACGTAAGACATTTCTCTTTGAAAAGTTGCACCAACATTCTTCAAACCAAATAGGAGTTTGTGATAAGAAAAAGTTCCCCATGGAAAAATGAATGAATTTTCTATGTTGATCAACAGGGAGTATGCTTATTTGATTGTAACGGAGAATCCGTTTATAAAAGAGAAAATCTCATTTTTGGCAAAATCATAAACAATTTGGTCGATATACTAGGCTGGGTAATTGTCCTTTGGACAAGCTTTGTTAATATCCCTGTAATCGACACATACTCTAATGGTTCCTTGTTTTTTATTGATTGGTACAATGTTTGATACGCAATCACTTAATGGAACACGGTTATGAGACTTGATTTTAACAATTTTACAACCTCAAATTTTATAGTATCAACTTTTCGTGGATGAATCAGACACAATATTTGCCTAATAGGTTTGGAATTTAGATAAGTATTGATTTCTTGCACTACAATACCAAGATCGATTCCTGGCATTTCTTTGTAAGACTAGGCAAAAATGTCATGGAATTACTGAAATTAGGCACTATATGTTGAAATTTCTTCCAAAGACCAAGAATCACCTATATGAATATTTTTAGTAATCCCTGGTTTGAATGAGATGATAATGGGCACTATTGTTGATATATTTCCTAAATTATTTTCAGATTTGGAATAAAGGATAAAAATCAAACATTTAGGATCATTGAAAATCTCATGCGAAAACATAGACGAAAAATCATTCTTGATTTTGTCAAGTCAGGTAAGAAAGATGAGCGATGATGGTAATCCTCCCATGGAATTTCATCCAACATCACTACCTCCATAATCCCTTCATCGGTCATAAAGTTTCCATTAAAAGGATCAGGCATTGATATTCGTTATAAATGATACAAAAGAGAATAATCATCAATGATCATATTCATTCAATAATTTTCAGATGTTGTTGTGTTGGAAAAAGATTGAACTACCTGATAAGCCAATTCAAAAGGGCTAAGATGCATCTCACTTTCGTCTAAGGTTAATTATGATTCTAAAGGCACTTTCCAAGGATCATAAGACTTATAAGTGCTTGATGTAATCATATTGACCTAGGAAACATTATGAGGAAAATTTGGTGGAGGGAACACGAAAGTTCCCATAAGTGATGAGTGTTTAAGAAGACCAACACCAACATCATCATACAGAGTAGTTGATTCTCCAGCAAAAGGAACACTATTGACAGAGTTAGGGTCTGAAGTATAATAGGACAATTGGTCTACTTTTATAATTTTTGCCTTATGAGGAAACATAATCATTCAAAAAATGATGAGACCACTGCAAACATGGCATAAGTCCAAGTTCGGCCAAGTAAAAGGTTATAATCAAGTTGAGCATCAACAACCTCAACTTCAATTGTAACTCTTTCACCTTCTAATTCTATGAGCAAATCGTTCAAAATTCCATAAGGTCGAAAACATCTTCCATCAAAAGCCTTCAAAGTCGTGGGAGACTGATTGATCATTACACAACCTAAGTCTTTCCAAAAAGCAATAGAAATAATGCATGTAGATGCTCCTGGTAATAGAAAAAGTCATCAAGATTTGACAAAAACTGGTAACTGAATTTCCAGTTGATGTGGGAGTCATGGTACATAATTTTCGAGATAAAAAATTATTAGATTTGAGTCTTGAGGATCTACTACTCCTATAGATAACAATAGTAATTTCCTTTGTGATGCACAAGTGTGAAGCACTTTGAGGGGAAAAATTGCTAAAGGTGACATGGCCATATCTTCAACAATGTTGTAATTCTTAGCAGCTCTAGCATGAGGATTAAAAGCTAAATTTTGAAGGACACCTCTAGCAGGAAGTGGAATTATCATATCAGGATTGGGTTTCTCAATAACCCAAAGGTTCAGAAGCAGGTGGAGTGGATGTGCAGTTTAGATAAGTTAAACTAGAATCATCTCAATTTACAATAGAACTTTTTGATCCATATTCTTTGGTTCTCATAGCTACTATAACTAGTGAAGACATCATCATGATGTCTGCCGATGTGGAAGAGGAAGATGGTATATGGGAGACCATCTTACTGTCTAAAGGAAGAAATGGATCCTTCAAAATAGCAGGAGTGGGTGGACCCTTAACAAATTTAGAAATTTTGGCATGATAAAGGGCACTCCTTGGTGTAATAATCTTCATCAGAGATTAAACAAGGATAACGAGGTTTCTTCTTTTCTTCAGATGGTTCTTTCTTGTTTGATTTATCCTTAGGGGTAGTGTTTTCTTTCATTTTACCTTTTCTTTTCTTTTTACCTCCATATTGTTTGTTCTTTCTAGTAGACAAATCTACGACATTAATTTCAGAAGTAATTTTAGGAGAAGGATCTTCTTCGGGTGAATCAAGTAAAGACAAAATATGAGTTTTCTTAGAGTTTTTATTTTTAGGCTTAGATTGTTGGCCAATAGAACCAAACACACCATCATCGACATGTGGTCCTGTAAAGGTTGGATTGGTTTGACATAGAAGAGGTAGATCTTTAATTTTTTCATAAAAAATCCCAGATTGAGTATAAATGAGATCTAAGTACTAGTCATGAGCGATAATTGTTGTTTGGTTACAACACCACCCTTGGCAGAATCTTCAGCAATTATAGGTAAAGGTGATTTTATGAACCATTCGATCAAAATTTGGTTTGAAATATAAACTTTAACTAAACGACGTCTTAAATAAGTTGGCGTTGACTGTTTTAAATAAGTTAAAAGTTTAGTACCATTATCATAATGAATGGGTAACTGAAAATGTGTCAAAAAGGTAGTGGCTATTGCATTGAAAGTACTAAAAGAACCTCGTTGTAACTCAACGTACCACTTTGTTACCGAATTGGTTAAGATCTATTGGAAAAGACATAATCTAATGGAATCATCGATTAACAAGTTCAATGCGCATTAATGATGATAAGTCATGACATGGTTTGATGGGTCTTCTCTTGATTTACCTTCAAATTTTGGAATGTCATTGGGTACCTTTGTAGGTATTGGCAGCCAAAACGATAGATAAAAAATGGGATCAATTGTTAACCGAGATAGGTCCGGTAAATCCAAAGTTGCAATAAATGGTATCTCACGGTTAGGATCCTGCTGCAGGTATTGATAACCTTGAGGGACGCGTCTTGCTCCTACAGGAGGATACCCAAGATATTTTGGAATAGGCTAAGTAGTTGGAATTTGCATACCTCTCGGATATCCAATATGAGCCATACCAAATTGCGGTTGAATAGGTACTTGAAAAGTATGACTGGGGGTACGATTGATTCTGGAAAGGAGGACCCTGACCCATTTGACCCTGGATAAATTGTCCTTGAAAGGGTTGATTGTCAAAGGGTTGACCTTGGAAGAATTGATTCTAAAAAGGTTGGATTTGTAAAGGATGGCCTTGAAAAAGGTTACTCTGGGGTTGACCTTGTAGAACTTGTCCTTCAAACGGTGTTTGCACATATGGTATACCAGATTGCACCACAAGTATTTGTGGTAGAGACTAAATCGTAGAAATATTTTGATAAACATATACCCAAGGAATAGTTTGATTATTTGGCTACACCATTACTTGAGAAGTAATCGGAAAACTTACTTTTGATACACCTGGGTTGGGAGTTTGTGGGGAACTCATAATTGGGTTTTGAACAGATGTTTGCACAACAGATTAAACCAGGTATTTTGGAGAACTTTGGGTAGGTTTCTGTAAAGGTTGTTGAGCAAGTACTAATGGATTACCTTGAACAAGCTGCTGGAATTGTATAGGAATGCCCTAAACATGCATTTTTGGAATAGGCTATCTAAAAGGTTGAACAAGTTTATAGATGAGAAATTGAGGAGCAACTAGAAATCACTATTGGTTATATGAAGAATTCCAAATTGTGCTCATCCTAGGGAATGGATTACCAACAATGGGTTGAACCACAATAGGTTGAACCAAACTGACTTGAGGGATCTTACCATAAGGTGGATAATTTTTGGTAGGAGGTTGCTTTCCACCTATAAGATAAGATCGAACTAAAAGCTGTCCTCCTAGAGGAGGATATGATGGTTTCCCCCCAAACGGGTAATAACCACCTGTAAGTTTTGTTTAAGGATTACCTACATTACTCGAAATCATGTTTATATACAGATCAGATGTTAAACCCTCAAGTCTAGGATCAGTGAAACCAGTTGACATAGTTAAAGGTTGATTTCAAGGAGAAGCTCTTGAATATGCCTTAGAAAGAGACAGATATCCAAGAGACACTGATGGGCCACAATATAAAGCTGATTCCGGAGGAATACAAAACTGTTGGGCGTGGAATCCCCCTAAGGCATGTTTTGGGGCTTAAAGCTCAAGTTTTGAGCAAGTCCTTTGTAAAGAATCCACGATTTATAGGTGCGGAGCGTGAAGTCATAATAAAGTCACAGGGTTGTGCACCCTTGTTTTTTTAATGTAATGTCATCTTGAAAGATCCACCCATGGTTTGCGGAACATGGGATTGTATAAATAAAGCGAGGCTCTAAGTGTAGATAGGAAAAAATCAATTAATAGAATAAAAGCATGATGAGTCCAAGAGATTGAGTTTAAGTGTAAAGTGTGTCTTTGGGTCATAGAGTAGGAGAAGGCTCTACAACTGAGTGCGCGGAGGTCTAGTATTCTGCAGCTGAGTGCACGGACCCCGATAGCTGAGTGCGCAGGGGAGATTGAGTCTGTAACCATGGGAAGAGTTAATGAAAGAGAATTTATACCTTATTTCTGTGTACCTTTTCCTATTTTATGTATTATTGAGTATGAATTGAAAGTTTACTGTTTATTTTCTATGTGAACTCATATGAATGTGTTGTATAAATAAATATAATGAAAGTCATCCATTTACGCAAAGATAACTATATGGTGTAGAAAGATAAGTAAGATCGCAAGCGTGACTTACGGAAATAGTGCAGAGTGCTTCTATAGCAAAGCGGAAGCCCCACATGCCCTAGTTAGGGTTGTGTGAAGGCAAGTATATCAGGGCATGAGGGACAGGGAAGTGCTCGAAGTAACCTGCGCAAAGGGACTAATAGTTGGAACCAATCAAATAGACATCTCAAGGGTGTGGAAACCTAGTTCCAGCACCAACCCATACTACTTTGAGTGAGACCTCAGTCCGCACTTCGTGGGCTGTTGCCGAAAGGGCCAGTAGTATAAGGATTTGTTTGGCTAATTAACTCTGAACCTAGGTCAGGCCCCAACAAGCCAACAAATGGTTCCATTACCGGGACTGGGATCTGCATAGAGATGCATGATGTTGTATCGCTATAATCCAACAAAGAAAGGAATTGAGGATTGGTTGGATAGGAAGATTCACGAGTTCACGGTGCAAGAGAACATGAATCTGAGACTATCAAAAGAAGAGTGGTTAGATTGCTACTTATACACAAAGATCCACGAAATTTTCTTCGCATATTTCCCTATGGAGCTATACGAGTGGATCGCGAAGCTCGCAGATAGCCAAGGAAGGTGTAAGTTTAACAAACCTATTGTGTGGACTCCAGAATTGGTACACAAATTGGAAGTGTCAAAGGATAAGATTGTGCGTGCTATTGATCACTAGCTTGATCAAATTATAGGAGGATTCATGACTGAGTTTGCAGTAGATACTTCAGTCAGCTATAGCGAGGCAAAATGACACTTCCTCAAAGGACCGCGAGGTAAGTATGTTAAGTCTTTGAACACTTGGATTAAAATTCTACTGTGTGAAAAGTAGGTTATGCGGATAATTTTATGTTTGGGGCTACGCAAAGTGGGACAATCTATAAAAAATGAAGGTAGTGCAGAACTAGAAACTAGCCCCTTGATTTCACCTCTGTGAGGGGACGAAGAAGAGCTCGCGAAGGTCTCACCAAGAAGTTCTATCAATTTGATAAGGTAGAGGATTCCACGCATAACACCCCCACCCACACCACTGCTAGTTTCACTGTCTTCACCCCCATCTTCTCCCATACCACCTTCACCACCAACATGAGTCAATATGGCGAGTGTGATAAAGTTGCCAATGTTCAAGGAAGTAGGAAATGAAGATCCAGACTAGTTTTTGTTTGTGATAAAAGCTGCATGGGAAGCGCAAGGAGTCACAAATGACAATATAAAGAAAGAAACATTGGTCAGCGCTCTGCAGGATCATGCACTAGCCTGGTACATTAAGCATTCTAATGACAATCAAAATGTGGGGATCATGGATATCCAAACTGCGCTAAACAAAGAATTTAGCAGGCCGAAGTCAGAGGCACAGTCGATCATTAGGTTCAAGGAAATCACAATGCTAGTAGGCAAGACCCCTTGGGAGTTGGATCAGAGACTGAAGCGCACAATTCGTGAAGCTAACATAATGTTGACATATGGGAAACACTACGAATGGTTTGTAGCATCGTTAACACCACATCTAAGGAATCTGTTATCACACTAACAACTGAGGCCGAGGCCTTGGAGATTGCAATGAGACTGTACGAGAACCCGATATAGGATACCAACCTGGGAGTTCAGTAGATTCACACGCAGTTGAAAAACTTGTGCCTTGAGATGCAGAGTTTGAAACAAGACAAGGCATCTCGCCGAGAAGTGTGTGACGAGGTATTGTGCGTAAAGTGCAAGGGTCAGGGACATGACAAGGACCAATACCCGGTGTTCATGAATTACCTCATGGGAGAAGGACCAATGCCATTGAGACTAGAGGCACAAGAAAGACCTAGCGCAACACCTGCGTTGTGGTGCATGATTTGTCAAATAGGAGGAAAGCATGCTACAGATAACTACCATTTATTGCAGAAGTACATGCAAAATTCACCACAGTTGTTCTATAATTTTTGTAGATCATTGGGACATGATGAGCACACTTTTAGAAGTTATGTGTTGATGATGGATCAGAATCCTACCTACAGAGTTCAGGCCGAAACATAGCCCCTTGACCAGAACGTAGGGATGGCACAAACCAGATTTCAGGGGCGCGGACAAGGCCGAGGTGAAGGAGGACCTAGAAGAGGTCACATACAACTGATATGTTACAATTACGGAGGGCCAGGACATTATTACCACAAATGTATCAATCCAACACGGCCATCATGCTTGTATTGTATATTGTTTGATCATGAGATGGAGGATTGTCCCACACTGATAGCGAGGTTGCATGATAAAGGAGCACTCCGACCTCCCTCGACTCAGAACCTGCAAATGATGAGGTCTGAGCCATGTGAGGAAGACCCTAATGTGAATATTATGCTTTGAAGTGGAATTACGACAGGGGAGGACAAAGGCAAGCAACCTGAAGAGAGTATTAGGGTTCGCAAGGCTCCAACGAGAGAACCAGAGTTTGATTTGGAGCATGTTAAGGAAACCTTCATGGAAGCGAGGAAGAGCTTCGCTGATGCCTCCACTTCATGAAGAAATGACAAACCAGAGCTGGAAATGGACCCATTAATGCTCACAACGTTCTTGGAAACATGCATGAAGCTACTGCGCAACAACAAAGTTGTAAAGGGGCTACGGGAACTCATAAATAGATGCGTTGGGATTGCGCAAGGAGAACTGCGTGTAGTCCGAAAGCTCGAAAAGCACACAATAAGAATGGGAAGCGAGATGATATTGACTGCACAGATTGGAAAATATGAGATGGACCAAGTGATTCTAGACCTGGGATTAGACGTGAACATTTTTCTAAAGCAAATATGGGAGCGCATGGGAAGGGCTATGCTGTAATGGTCTCCTCTCCAACTGCGAATTATGAACCAACAAAAGATCCTACCTATGGGAAGATTGCAGGGAATCACAGTGGATATCGAAGGAGCAAGCTCGATAGTAGACTTCAAGGTGATAAAGATTGTTGATGACAACAATCCCTACCTTGCGCTATTAGGAATATATTGGGCAACTGACATGAATGGGGTGATAAATCTAAAGAAGCACAAGATGATTTTTGAGAAAAAGTCTTTGTGCGTAGTTGTACCTTTGGACCCTACAAAAGGATCGTGCTACACAGAGCCACTGTGCAACTATGAAAGTGACGATGTCTTGGACTGCATCTACAAGATAACTGTGCGAGAGAAAGACTGGGTAAACCCAACTGCGGATGGATGAATCTCATGGTAGCACGAAAGCTCCTACACATTGGATTCTGACGAGGAGATAGAATGATGGAAGAACCAGTTACACGAGGTAACCATGCTGAGCTGTAACATGATGACGAGATCGTTGCACTGCGTATCAACGGAGGTAATGGATCTGCCTATGTATGATGGGTTAAGTGAGGTAGATGACTTCCTAAACAGATTTGAAGGAGAGGTACCATAACAACAATGTTTCGAAGCTTTAAAATGGGTATTGTGCTCTACACTCGCGAGGTGGTGGAGTACACACCAATGAATCTTCGAGGACTAGTGCAAATGTAGGAGGATGATGTGCATGTAGTTTGGGAAACCTCAGATGTGATTAAAATACAAGTATGACAGATGGGATGATCTGCGTGTGCACCTCGCCAAATGGACAAAGATCTATGGGGAAGAGCCACAACCTGAGTGGGTGCACCTGTTCTATCATACCCTGGATATTATACCCATGAGTCGGTATATAGAGACAGAGTTCCACCATGGAACGAGTGAATGGGATATCTTGCACGAAGGATTCTTGTTAACCTTCACGTTTGAGGATCATTGGTGTGATACTGTTGATGATGCGCTACAAGTAGTCAAAGCAACTATCTTTAAAATACCCTAGGAGCTAATAGAAATGATTCAGCTTGAATGGGTGACCCAGCTGAGCTACGTATTGGAGTGTTACAACATGAATACTAAAGAAGACAACGAAGATCTGCAAAAAGTTAACATTCCATAAACTGAAGGCTATCGTGAGGTTCAAGGGCCATTGATTGAAGACTCTGACATAACCACGCCGGTAAAGATGAAGCAGGTGAACATTGGTATGGAGGCTGAAAGTATGCAATGCTCGGTGACTACTGGGATGATGCGACAGTGGATAAGCTTTTTGAGTTACTCCACGAGTACTAGGACTTATTATTGACCAAGATCACAGACTTAAAGGGAATTGTTGGCAATTTAGGGATGATGAAGATCACCTTAAAACTTGACATGAAGCCAGTTAATCAAAGGCCTTACCACTTGAATCCGAAGTACAAGGAAAAGGTTCGTGTAGAACTAGACAAAATGATCGCAGCTGGAATCATTGAGCCAATGGAATAATCCGACTGGGTAAGCCCTATGGTAGTGCAGGAAAAGAAGCAAAAGGGCGAGATAAGAATATGCGTGGACCTCAAGAAATTGAATGACGCATGTGTGCACTACCCATTCCCAACTCCATTCACAGATGAAGTATTGGAAAATGTTGGTGGGTAAGAAGCATATTCTTTTACTGATGGTTTCTTAGGGTACCACCAGATCAAAATCCCGCAGCAAAACAAGAGCAAGACCACCCTCGAAACTAAGTGGGGCTGCTTTCAATACACTGTTATGCCATTTGGGTTGAAGAACGCGCCGATCGTCTTTCCTCGCATAGTTGTTGAAACATTCAAAGAATATATCCACAAATTCCTGGAGGCCTATCTGGATGATTGGAATATATTTGGATTGGTTAAGCACCATGTAGCAAGCTTACGCTTGATGTTGGATACTTGTTGACGACACCAAATCACGCTGACCCTCAAGAAGTGTAAGTTTCTCATTCCCTTTGGGAACCTGTTGGTACATGTGGTTTGCAAACAAGGACTGATGGTAGACCCCGTGAAGATTGCAGTAATTCTGAACTTGGAAGCACCGTGAAGTGTCAAACAGCTGCGCGCTACCCTAGGACATACAGGTTACTACAAGAAGTTCATCAAAAGTTATGCTTACATCACCGCGCCAATGGAGAAACTATTGAAAAAGGATGTCACGTTCTGCTGGAATGATGATTGCATGAAGAGCTGGATGTACTAAAAGAGAAATTGGCCTTTGCACCAATCCTGGTCTTCCCAAATGGGATGTGGAGTTTCATGTCCATGTTGATGCGTCGTATATAGCGCTGGGAGTAGTACTAACAGAAGAAGGTGGAGAGGGCTTGGATCACCCTATCGCGTTCGCAAGTCACAGGTTGTCTAAAGAAGAAAAGAACTATTCCACAACTGAACATGAGGGTTGGCTATGGTGTACACGCTCCAAAAATATTGACATTATTTGCTAGGGGGACACTTTAAGATGTATATAGAAAAATTCCACACTAAAATACTTGGTCAATAAACCTATGTTGGGGGGGCGCATATGAAGGTGGCTCTTACTGTTCCAAGAATATGATTTTGAGGTCATTGTGAAGCCTGGATGCCTGAACGTGGGACCAGATCACTTGTCGCACATTGAGGCAAGAGTAGAACCCATTAGTTTGGAGGAAGGGTTACATGACGCACAACTCTTTGTTGTGCGTGTAGCAAACAAACACTTTGAAGATTTTATCCACTTTTTGACGATGGGAATTGCGCCAAAAGAATACTCTGTCCAGCAGAAGAAGGAACTGGTGGTGCATGCGACAAATTTTTCTGTCATCGCGGGGCACCTATATAAGATGGGTAATGACGAGATACTGCGAAGGTATTTCCTTGAATTTGAATGAAGTCATATCCTGGGTCTTTCTTGAATTTGCTTTTCATTTTGTTTCCTTTTGCTCAATGAAAGTGTTTTTGTTATCTTGAGTTTTGCCTTTAGTATTTAGACGAATTGTAACATCCTTGATTCCATCTAAATATTGTAAGTGGCAAAAAGGAAATTTGATAAACAAAAACAACTTTTGTTTCTTGTTAGAGTAGTTTTCAATCTTGCATCAAGCATTTAGTCTTGCATTAGGACAAATTTGCATCTCTTTTGGCATAAAATAGATTTTTTAACTTTTGAGTGTGAAGTGTGAATGAATAGAAAAGAAAAGAAAAAGTCTGTTTCATTAGAAGTTTCCTTCTGAACCCTGTAGAAGATTACTTTTCATTGAAAAACAATGAAAAAGTGCATAAGCATATAGTTAAGTTTTATTAATCTTTTTTGCGTCAAAAAAAACACACCACTAGTTTCACTTCCACCATCCTTTGACTTAAAGAACAGCCCTTAAAATCAAGCGCTAATTAAAATCAACTAGAACTTTTTATTTTGAGTTAAATACACAAACAAGTTTTAGGATTTTAGGGCTTTGTAATAGGCGAGTGGAGAGTTAACTCTCCAAGGCCAAATTAAACGTCAAAACATAGGAGTCTGATTAAAGAGAGAAAATCCAATAGCATTAGGAAGACCAGGAAAGCTCCGGATCTGGGAGTTAAGCGCGAGGGTCTGTGAAGACAGGGAAGAGAGATACCCCCTCTCCTACTTGTCTGAACTTACCTCAAGACCGTTCCGCCTGGCTTCTATGATGAGTTGGTATCCTTAGTTGCCACTCCTAGGAAACTACATAGGTGGCTACGGAGGGGAATCTCGCGGCACCTAAGGTCGACGTTGTATCACTCTCAACAGCACTACTGGAGGGCACCCTTGCGAAGCTTGGGGGCTTGCACCAACGCAGACTGTTGTTAGGAGGTCAGCGTAACTTCCTCTGATACCTTCGCTGATAGGCCTGGGTCCTCATCACCCCAGACTATCTTCGGAAGGCCCTTTATTTTCCACTTTCTCGTATTTTGGTGTCCGGTCCTAATCACCCGGAGCGGAAATACTTGAAAGTTGTTTTGATTGGCTGTATCTTTAGGGACTTTTAGTGGGTGCTCTGTGCTCTTAGTCGGCCTAGCTTTAAATTTTTTGAGTCTTTAGTTAGATTTCTAAACAAAAAATTCAAAGTGGCTGACCGATCTCCCAGACGGTCTCGTAGACTTCGTGGTCTCTCGCCACCAAGTACAGAGCCTTCTCCGAGAAGCGCAGAGGTAATAATACTGGTGGGTTTCGTCCCACTCCAATTGACGCATCGGGGATTGATCCTCCCCTCGGGGGCAATAGTATTGAAACAACGCCTGGTACTTCCGTAGAACAAGAAAGGAACCCATCGGTTCCTTCTCAAGTTCCCTTACAAGCGGAAGATAGTATTGAGGTAGAAGAACTTTCAGAGTCGTTAGCGGCTCCAAATTCTCCTCTACCGTCAAGTTATCCACACGTATTGCAATACGTTGGAACTCCGTCACAAAGACCGGCAAGTCCAGGTTACACTACACGCTTACCTTCGATGACCACTACGGGAAGCATGGCTTCTACTAGTGCTATGACTGCACAGACTCCTATATCTGTGCAAGGAGGTGGAACTATTTCCATCCCCTTCGTCTCGTTATTCAGATCTTTTACTAGCACGTCTGTCGTTGGGTCTACTTCCATTCCATCTACGAGTGGAAGTTCCCAAACAAATGCTTTCGGTTCTGGGTACTTCCCATTTGGCGCCCAATCATCAGGCATTCCTTCAGCTCCGTTCAGGGCCGCCACGTCCACAATGAGTGCGTCGGCTTCGTTCCAAGGTTTTCCATTTGGAAGTGGTCATATACCACATTCCAACCCTACGGTAGGATCTATGCTTTTTTCTTTAGTAGGACAAAGCAGCAATCCTTTCCAAGGTTGGAATAACCCTGGGCTTAGTAGTGCCGGAACTGGGAATCCATTCTACGGCCAATATGGGAACAGACCGTATACCACGGTTAGTTCATTCCAAAGCATTCCTCCCCTAGCTTCGGCTTGGAATCCATATCAGGGGTTGTCAACTCCTTACAGTCCTTTTGGAGGAAACTTAGGAGGGTTTAGTGGATATACAGTTGGAGTTGGTCAAACTCCGAGATTTGTTGGGTCACAAGGTCTCCCTTTTGGCTCAGTGGGTTCTACAGGATACTTCAGGCAGCCTGGTGCCTCCCAAAATCCAGGCCAATCTTTTCAGAGCTTCGGGACCGCCACCCAATCAGGGTGGAATTCCCAAGCCCCGCCTAGACTTCCGTTTCTGGCAACGTTAAACTTGCCAGACCTCACTAAGTTAACTAATGACCCAATCAACTACAATCCAGCCTGGCCTCTGGTTCCGACTAAACTCCCTTCGGATATTCCAAAATTTGAAGGGAAAAGTGGTGAGGACCCGAGCGACCACGTAACCACGTTTCACTTATGGTGCTCATCGAACTCCCTGATCAATGATTCGGTTAGGTTGAGATTATTTCAACGCACCTTAACTGGTAACGCGGCTAAGTGGTATATAGAGTTGCCTGGGGGAAGCTTTTCATCATTCGCCGACTTAGCTAACATTTTCTTGAACCATTTTCAGTTGCCTGTCCGGTATGATGCCGGGACGGAACTGCTGGCTACCTTTCGTCAGGATAGGGCAACCCACATTTCTGATCACATATAGGAATGGAGACGGAGAAAGAGGCTTATTAAATCCGAAATCCCTCCGAGTACCGTCTCGAGTGGTTCTTGAAGTCTTTGGTACCTGAGATCTCCACGAATGTCTCCATGTCGGGGGTCTATTCCGAGGAGCAAGCCATTTTTAGGGCCCAGCAATTAGAACTGATCTACTCTCAGTCTGGGATCCTATCAAAGTACTTGCCAGATGCTCTTGGGTCTAAGGTCGAAGTAGCTAAGCCGAAGCTAGGTCCGCACGCGGATGGCATTGTTGGGTCAGTAGACACAAATACGGTGAACTTGTTGAATCAATTGCAACAGTTGTCATTACAAACTGCTTCTAACAACCAAGTCACATCGTCTAATCATTCCACTTCCCAAACTTCTTCAATTAATGCCAATCGGATAATCCCAAAGGAAGTCAAAACTCCAATGGGAAGAAGAAAGGACGAGGTAAGAAAAAGAACCAGGATGGGAAGCCTGATGCAAACAAATCCGGCAATAATGCTAGTGGGGGTAGAAATGAGTCGAAAAAGAAAGTTAAGTTTCCATGCAAGTTATGCAGTGGAGACCATTTAACTCATCTTTACGCTAAGATTGAAGACGCTCAGTGCTTGTTAGGGCAGCAAGGAACTTCCAGTTCCCAAGCTGTATTAACTAACCCTTTTCCCCAAGGGCAGCAACTTCTTGCTGGCACGAGTTCAAACCCTGGAACCTCCCCAGGGGGCAACCAGGAAGGGGAAAAACCTTCGAATGTTTTCATGATGGGTTCTAACATCCATGTGACTACTCAGTCACGTGATTACGGTGAAGCCGAAACTTCCAAGGATAAGGTTGTTCTCGGAAGTACTGACCTTCATATCGAGCGACCCCCTGTTGAAACTATACCACGGATGTCGAAAGGTTCCGCTAAACGCGTGACGATTAATCCTAATGCTAGGGCCGCCCAGAATTACTCCATTGTGGAGGATCTGGCACAGAGTCCATGCGCTATGTCCGCTTTAGAGGTTCTCCAGTCGTGTCCGGCTCAGAGAAGTGCTTTACTTTCTGCAATTGGGGCATTAGATCCGGCTAATTCTTTAGTGCTCACTTTTGACATGTTAAATGTCAAAAAGCGACTCCCTCATCACATGGCTTTCCAAGTAAAGTCTACATACCGGAAAATTAACATTTTTCGAACCGTTATT
>APFE030556700.1:0-20281 GCA_000404065.3 Pinus taeda | reverse complement strand
AATACCATGGATCAATACCATGGGTTTTATTAATACCATCTATCTAATACCATGGCCCATTTGCAACTAACTGTGGTCCCGTCATTAATTGTGGGTTAACCACTTACAATTATTAATATGGGCATTATTGACTCTTTATTATGACATGATCCCACTACATAAATAAGGGGGTTAGGGTGGGACCCTAACAATATTGCTCAGAATCATTATTATGACCTATTTTCGGAAATAGAATAGCCATTCTACATCTTCCTGTGTGATAGAAACCCCGATCTAGGCACTCTGGAATTTTAGTTTCACACTGCATTGTCCCGCCGTCACAAAAAAAAAATCTGAAAAAGAGATGATTTTAAATCAGCAATATCTTCCTCATCCGGACTCTGATTAGACCGATTTGTTTTTTGAAATTGGGTAATTTTTCAAGGGGATCTCAAATATGCAAATAGTTTCTTAAAATTCCCCACAAAACTATAAAAATTAACTGGAGATCTGTCGTCCACGAATTTTCGTTAAAAAATTTCTACAACACAGTGGATTTTTAAATCGGCGATATCTCCCTCATCCAGACTCCGACTCAGCCGATTTGTTTTTTGAATTTGGGTATTTTTTTTCAAAGAATCCAGATCTGCAATTAGATTTTGCAAATTTTACACCAAAAGTTTTAGATCTGATCTGCAAACTCGCCGCCCCAAAAAATTCTTGAAAAAATAAAAATAAAAATATTTCCTCTTTGCCCAAGAAAGTGCTCTGATACCACTTGTAATAGATCTGACCCATAAATATATGAGAATACAAATATACCCAGAAATAGCAAGAGATAAATAGATAAACTTCAGATAAACTTCTCTTTATTAATATCAAAACCCTTGAGGTAAGGTAGCACCATACAATCACTCCTTAAGGAAGGAGAACACTCCACAAACTATATGCTTGCCAATACAATAATCCTTGACATCTCTCAATGGGGAGTCTCTAGTCTCTATATAGGATTCATACATACAATACCATGGGTCATTACCATGGTTCTTTCAATACCACATATCTAATACAATGGACTTATCACATTATTGCTAACTACTTGTGGTCCCTTACATGATGCAAGTTAACCACTTTATTTATTAACTATGGTCCATCCCATTATTACATTATTCCCTTAGGTACCTCCCTCTGTACCCCATATTATCCCCCCTGGGTATACTACATCTCCAAACTCAACATTCATATGGAGATCTTTCTCCTCCAAGTCACTAAAAAAATCTTTATTCCCCGTCATGTGGAATGAGGCACCATTGTCAAAATACCAAATGCGATGAGAGTGAATTCAACCTCAAACTGTGAAGCCAAAGCTTCACCTATTTCTGTTACTGCATGCTCTTTCTTGAATTCCTTTTTATGTTGACATTTCTTGGCATAGTGCCTGAATTCATGATAGTGAAAGCACTTGATTTTGGACAAGTCTTTATGCTTGCCCTCTTGGATGGAATGAGCCTCACCTTGGGACTTCTTCCCCTTGGCCTTATTTCCCTTTCGTTAATGCAAATTACTCTTCCTCTTCTTTCGAAGAGGTCCCATCTTTGGTATTTCGCCTTATTTCCTCCTGTGTGAAGTCATACCATAAGCGCTCCCACCTTGGTAGTTTTTCCCTACCATTTACAAAATCTTGATAGTTATGCCAGCTCTTGGGAATGCCCAAAAGGGCTAGAGCTTCCAAGTCTTCTTCAGGGACATTAACATCAACCCCTCCAAGCTCATCATGACACTGTGTAAACTTGCTTAGGTACTACGGAATTGTGTCATACTTTTGCATCTTGATACTTCGAATCTTATCCTTGAGTGCCAACTTCTTGTGGTGACTATGGTTCTCGAACAATTATGTCAATGCTTTCCACATCATGAACATAGTCTCTTTTCCATGGAGATTCGAGACACCAGCTCCACCAAGCGACGAGCGACAACTTTATTAACAAATAGACCCACTGAGCTCCACCGCCCTACTAACAATGTAGATAATTTATGACGGTCCTTCAACATGGGAATCCTGGTGAGGGGAAGGGATATAGAATTATGGGAAACACACGGTGAGGTCCATGCATCCTAAGTAGATCCTAAACTCGCAAAACTATCACAGAAGAGCATGATGAATCCATTAATGAGATAGATTCTCATGTCAGGTAAATCTCGAGTGATGACCAATCCGCCATGAGAGAATGTCTCCATATCCACGGGACAAAAGGAATGAACAATGTGACAATCTCGGGGCATATGTAAATGCATAGCTTGAAGGTTGAACAATTAATAGGAGGGTGTCAAACCAGGTGAACTCGTGTACTAAGAACCCACTCACGCCATGTGGTTTCCATGCTAGGTATTGGAGAGGGCCCAAATCGATTTAAGGTTGTGTCATGCGACGCACACGCGTGAAACAAATTAACATGGTGATTAAATGGTGTTAGAATTAAGTGTTTCAATCGAATTACTGTCTCCTTTGTTGTTGGTAAATGCTCGGCGACGAATCACCCGCACCATGGAATGTGAAACCACATTTCAAAAAGATCCCTTTACGAAGAGAGCATATAATAATAAGGCATGTATATAACCTTCTTCATCAAAGATACTAAAAAGGATCTCATATACAAAACCATATGTCAAAAATGAAATTCATGCATGATCTCTATTTAAACTCCAAATAATATGTTTATAGTTGAGTAACAATAAAATGGTTCTTTAAGTTTACATAATATTTTACAATCATATATAATCCCCATAATTAAAACAAAGGATCATAATGATATTATGTGGATTATCCATCCACCTTTTCTTGACTAACTCAAGCACTTACATCCAACTTTTCTCTAACTTTTGAAAGTCTGTCATCTTCAATATATTTTCTCTCTACACATGTTGCGAAGAAATTATGTTAAAGGCTATTCAAATAAGTTGAATCTTTCATAAATTTGCCATAGCAATTTTTTTTCCTTATGCATATGTTCCATTTGTCCAACTAACCATACTAAGAAGTCGCCAAATATTTGAAGATATTGGACACCTTTTTGGAAAACTATATTAGTAGTAGTCAATTGCAACCAACTTTGAAAGTGATAACACGTTGATAATGGATGTGTATCATACCTTTTACACTGCATATTGGGGATCCCCTTTGCACGCCCATTTAAAGTATGCACATGTGTCTCTTTTATCAATTTGTTTCTCAGATATGTATTTTTGTTTCATCTTTTGTTATCTGCTTAAATTAATATAGTATGGCCACGCTTTGAAAAGTAATATGAATGGGATGTATCATTCTTGCTTCAAAGATTTGAGAATTACAAGTTAACCAGATTCCCTAAGTTGTGATCAAAGGGAAGGCTTTGCACTTTTTTGTAGCATTATTGTTACACCACTTGTGTAACACTTCATCTATAAAATTACTTCCCTAGACCTCCCTTGAGCCTACTAGTCTCTCTAGTTCTCTACATACTAACTCCATGAAAGGACATGTCACAAGAAAGTGATCAATGGATTCATTACTCTCCTTAAAAAGTACACACCAACCAAGCCTATTCATGCCTCTTTTTTGTTAGTTTTCCTCTTTCATTACCTTATTTTGAGAGATAAGGACATAAATACGCAACCCTTTAATAAGCACTTAAATTTCATATTTCTTTTACAACTAGACCAAATCCCCCTTCCTTCTGTTGCATGTAAAGTCTAATAGCCTAGTTTAGGATTTCCTCCTGCTTGATTTTTTTCTCATATGAGTTCATGTTCAACATACATAATTCTTGCGTGACTATATTGAGAATTGTGATATACATTTTCTTATTTATTTCTTCTCTACTTTCTACTCCAAGAAAGTTCATTTGGTTTCAAATATTTTTAATTTTTGGATATGCTACTTGGTTTAAGAAGAATATACCTTTCCTATGGAGTAACTCAATTGAACCATCTAACAACTTATAACCCTTGCTATTGCCAACCCAAGGATCAAAGCCAATTATCATTCTTGTTCCATTCCCTATCATCGAAACTATTAATTATCTTATCAAAAGAAATGCTACACTCATTTCTTTCCAAATTATTGAAGCCTTATGCCATTTCTTATTTCTAGACCTAATCAAATCTTCCACACAAAAAAATGCATTTCATATTATTGAGTTATTACTTTACACCAAAGGCCCTAACCATCAATCAATATTCAAACACTTTTATATCCAAATCTTTGCTAAAGTAATGGATGTTCTTCAACCCCTAACCTTCCATCTCTTTTGGAAGGGCCATAACTTGACATTTTATCAGTGCAATTCATTTTTTCTCATAAGCCAAGCCATGAGAATATATACTTAATTGTTCAATCTTTTCCATAATCCCGCAAGGAATAAAAGTTAAAGACACCTAGTAAACACGAATTTGCTCAAGAATCAATCCAACTAATATGGGCCTACCTCCTTGAGAGATCCATAGACTATATAAAACATGCTAGATTCAAAAAATAAAATTCTAAGTCTCATGCCCTTGATGATCTTCAATCTACATGTCCACGTGCGGCTTAATTCTAATATATTTAGAGAACTTCTTGACCTAATTTATAGAAATAGGAATGACTTCATCTATGTCATCCAATGGTTTCAAATTATGAGAGAAAAATATGTCCATGCACTCCTCAAATGGTGAATAAAGGCCACAAAGGGAGGATTCCTCTAAGGAGTTTAGATTCATAAAGGGGGAATGGGACAACTTCCCGTGGTAGGTTTAGGAAAACCATTATTCTTTCAACCAAGAATTATAGAGACCTCAACTGTGTTTCCAATCATGTATCACCATGAATGCTTTAACTTCATTCTCACACAACCAAATTTCTAGAATGTGGTTTCTAGTCCTTACTACATAGATTCCCTTGGCATGATTTTCTCCCTAAGAGTGTTGCTCAAATTTCTCTTCCATATGTTCAATCACATGGTTGAACTCAAATATTTGCATTAGGCATATCCTACCACCCATACACATCACTTATCTCCCTTCTATCCCTTGGCAATATTGAATAGGAGTCAACATCCACTCTTTCAATGATAGTGTGCCACTATTTCCATTAATATTCTCAACAATAGTAGAGCTAACCACAACTAGAGCACCTACATAATTTCACCTATGTTGCTTGGATTTGAAGTCAGGGTGTAAGATGGTGTTAATATGTGGAAAGATTCTTGTATCAAATAGGGGAAATCACCTAATGGAAAGTCCTAAATAGACTTACTCTCATTTGGGATAGTAATTTCCAGGTGATCAATTTGTCACTTAAAAGAGCTAGAAATCAATTTCAAATACTCATAAGAGGAGAAAATATAATATAATTTCCTATTTATATAACTATTAAAAAACACTATAAAATAAATCAATATATTGCTTATCTATCATGGCCAGGAGCATAAACTTAATTTGAAAAGCATATACAAGAATAAGGATTAATCATTGAAACATGCAAAAAAAATCTATCTACTTCAATAATCATTAAGCACACAAACACCATCTACTAAAAGATAGGGAATTATTCAAATAACATAAATATGCCCTTATACTCTACTTGAATATTTATTAATGAATCACAATGAAATCGGGGAAAGGAATTTCTCATTAAATTGTGATAAATAAATAATCTATGCAACTTGCAAAAATGTTGTTCACAAAAACATAAATTCACATAGGTTTTGATTCATCAAAACCTTGGTATTCTCCATATTGTATTCTAGACAAATAAAAATATCTAGTCTCCTTTACAAAACTTCCAACCTTTTTTTGTAGACGAAGGTTCTTTGTAGAATAATTACATCCTTAAAGAAAGAGAAATTCCCATTTCTTTCTAACTAGAATCCAAAAATAATAAGGAAAATAAATACAAGGACATCAAGAAAAACTATATCCCTTTGTTTTGAAAGATTCTTCGTTGTTTTTCTCCCTTTACTTCAACATAAAATTGTCGTATTGCAACATTTCCAAGTAACTGATCGATCATGATAGGTCATGGAACTCCCATGATATCTTCACAACTCTATAAGTGAGTGGATATCGTGAGATGATTTTTTTAAATTTTGGTGATGTGGGAAGAGAGAGAATTTGAACTTTCTGTTGGCCTAGAAATAAGGTCCTAAATTAAGTTGTTGTTCTAATTATTGATTTCTTCAATCTTTTTAACCTTATCTTTTTCCATTATTTCTACATCGCTTAAACAAGTTGTGAATGGACTTTTTTGACCAAGATATCACAAATATTTCATTTCAAACTTCTTGATAATATTAAGTGCTTCATTCCAAATTGCTTTAAGTGCTAGCCTCTATTATGAAATATGTGTAAACTCACACTTACCTAACCAAACATGTAAAGAGACTTGAAAATGAAGTTGTTCTTCCTCTATCGCCTAAGAAGATGTTGAGAAGTATCATTATTTTTCATTTCCTACATTTTTAGATTATCAAGAGTAACTTGTGCATCTTCTTATTCAATTATCTGAGCTTCTGCTTAGTCAAAATACTCAATGAGCTTGTCATGTAATAACCCAATTTCATTCAACACTTTATAAAATTGTTTCTATAAATTGAAGAATCTTTCATTGATTAATAAGGATTCAATCTTCAAGAAATCAACAATTCTCTATTTGGCTTTTAATTCTTAAACTTGTTTTTCAACAATACAAAATTGTTGTTTATACTCAAACTTCTTTAGGATTTGTCTTTCTTGTATTTTCTCATTTTAATAATCTACTTTGAATCTCTTTATTTATGGATTTCCTTTCTATAGAATGAGTTCCTTGAACCACAATAATATCAACATCATACTTAGATGCCAATTGAATAACTTATTGTTTGTGTTTTTCTCCTAACTGAACTTATTTATTCCTTAGTTGTTCCTTTAAAACAACAATTCCTTCTTTCTCTCCCTTTAGTTGTATGGTCAATTTATTAACAAGGCATTTATTTGCATTTGCAAATGCCCCTAATACATATGTTGCTTTTTCTAAAAATTCATTATCATTTAAGTGAGAGGCATTCCATATGATATATGGGTCCTAGGGAAAACCTTCTAATTGCTCCACTTTTCTTTTCTTTCCTTTGGCTTTGACGATGCTCTTTTTCTATGTGTGGAAGACATAAGTATTTATTGGGATGAATGTGTTTCCCATGAGTGGTGGGGTATCTCAATCCTTTGGTGTAAGTAAAACTTTACCATGAATTGAGCGAACAGGGGTAATATCAACGATGGTATTTGATATTATAGTTGTGGACCCTCTAGGTCCAATACTTGGAGTATTTCCTTACTCTACAAGGAGATTATTGAGTCATATCCTTTTAAATACCATCTTTGGTTTCTTCTCTTTGCTCTTGTTCATTGAATTTATGCTCTTTTTTATTTTTGAATCATTCTTTTTTCTATTTGTTTTTCATGATCTTCTATTCTCAATTGTTCTTCTCTTCGTTTCTCAATTGTTCTTCTCTCCTTTCATGATTCCTTCTTCTTCTCTCCTTTTTTATTCCACTTTGTTTTTCTTAGCTCTTCTTCATTTTTTATCTTTAGTTGCTCTTCTCTTCTCTTCTCCAAATTTTTTTTATATCTTTATGCATGTTTTTCTTCAATAATTTTATTGTTTCAATTGGGGATGCAATATTCTTAACTAATCATGATTTTATTTTATTGTCAGTGGGAATTGGATCCATCTCCAGTATTTTGGATTTTTCTCTTAAGAATGCACTTTTTCTGTTTAATTTAAATCGATAAATTTAGCTATTTTTTTCAAGATCCAACATCTTGTAAAATATCTTTGATACTTCTTCAAAGTCCCTAACTCCTTGAAATATAATATCAAAAAAAGAATGATCATGGATATATGAACTAAATTTCTTTGAAGTGCAGTGATTTTGTAACAATCCCTTTAGGATCATGCCTTCTCACAGTTCCTCAGTCTAACATTATAGCTTTAAGTTGTTTAGTTTCAATTGCAACATATTGGGATCAATAAGTGTATACATTACCATTGGGACAAGAAAAGTTGGCCAAGTCTTCTTCTGATTCTTTTTTAGGATAGAAGCAATACCATTATTGATAGTTTTATATGTTATTTCTTTTACAATTAGCCTTTTAGGAATATACTTAGGCAATAAATGAGGAGCATCCTCACATCCATATATAAAAATATAAGATTACTCTTCATCTACATACTAGTCATTGATATCTTTAAGACCATGCGTAACATCATGGGTAATTTTGGAAGAAACTTGATTTATTAACACTAGATGAAGGTAAATCATAACATTAACAAAAATATAATTGAAATGATATTTACACCTTATCTCCCATGGATTCGAACAATGAATATTTATTGGTTCCTATTGTTGTCAAGGTAAATCCCCTTTGCGGACGTAAGCGATCCCTCTAGCCTAATGAGTGGATCTAGAAACCAACCAAACAAACTGACATACACTTTCCTAGTTTATGTTTAGCAAATGCAGAGAGAAGGAGAAACATACCTCACTCTGATGCTAATTGCTCAATCCTTTGGAGATGACATTGATTCTTTCGCTCCAGGCCTCACTCCTTACTTGTTCTTCACGTTCAAGTACTTGCAAGGAAGATCAAAGAGCTATGAAAATACAATATCATATATGGCATACATCAAACATAAATACTTAATAGATCAAGGAGTATTAAGCTAAAAGCATAAACATTTACACAATTATGGAAAGTGAACATCATATGTATATATTAATGAGCTAAAATGGGAAGAATACAACCTATGCCTTGATGTTGGAGACCTCCTTTTGGTGGATGTCCAACTCCAAGCAAAGACTCTTCAAGCACTCCTCCATGCTAGAATGGGTAGCATGTAAGCATAATCTTAGCATAGGGATGCAACAATCAATGACCAACCCTTTGGGGATGGAAGGGAGTGAATTTATAAGAAGGGAGAGGGAGTTAGGGATCCATGAAAGAGGGAGGAACGTCCACATATCAAGGGGAAAGCCCATCTTGATAAGATCAAGAGGTCCAAATGGGAGAGCTCGACCATATAAACAACAACCAATATCCATCTCATTGTTCTCGAAGGTTCTAGTGCACAAAGATTCTCCTCCAGTTTGGGAAAACCTGTCAGAAGAGGTTCACTGTGGACTTTCATATCAAAACCCGCACTGTCAGTGCTAAGGTAAAATTGTGCAACCTACCATCAGCGAGGGCAGGTAGTGTAACAAAACACGTTGATGTTAAAATTTAGGTTTTTAGGTAACCTTCTTCAGAATGGATTCAAAGCAGTTTTCCTTTGATTCTTCGGGGAGGTTTTGGTCTGTATATAATGATCAATACATTTCACAATTTTCAATGTCTTAGCACTTCAGGATATGAAACGGGAAGTGAATAGGAGGTGTGACAAAATATTGTGTAACAGATGCCCCCTAAAGCATGAAGGAAGAATAGGGAGTAATGGCTTAGATGCTTTACAAGTTAGTGCAAGGATGAGAACAACATTGTCAGGAGACCTGCAAATCAAGCATATACATATACATATCTAACATCTTTGATAATCATGCCTAATAATACATGAATAGGCGTCTAATAATACATGAATCCATAGTATGGATGCAACCACTCAAAGAGAAGGGATCATGTGCATGGATCCACGGTATGGTCGCAACCATCCAAATAAAAAGGATCATAAATATGGACCCACAGTATGGTCATAGCCATTTGTCTAGAAGAAACATGTGTACAATCAAGAGTAGCTCATAACTACATGCAACATGGATTTTATCAGATAGAATCCAAGGTCTTGCGCTCTGTCTCAACTCAATGAATGTACGAATTCTAACATATGAATAGTTGTGTCGAAGTCGAAAATGATATAAAACACCTGATTACCATTCAATGATGTAAATCGTTAATGGGCATGAGAGAAACCACCAATAATGATAATGGATCTAAAGATACAATCAACACAATCCACCAATGTGAATAGTGACAGTGAAGTCGAACACCCGTGGAATCATCCGATCAAAGGTTAATGATGTAAACCTATCTTCAAATACAAAGAACTTGCCATTGAGGCATGCAAGCCCTAAGGTACTAGAAGGGGGTTTCTAGATAATCTTCCTGGAGAAGGAGCTGAAGTGGATAGGAAGTGATCCATCGAGGGAGGGCCATAATGAATCCCACATCATCAACGCGAAACAAAAGGATGTAGTAGAGTAGATAAGTGTGATCCAGGATTGTCGTAGAAAGTCAGAAAATGTATAAGTGATAAAGAACTACAAATAGGACTTCTCTTGAACACATCGGCTACAAGACTCCAGAGTTTGGCAACATTTGACTCAATATAGGATCAGAGATCATGATGACGAAATGGTATAATCAAATGAGATGCAAAATGGATTTCCCAAACCAAGGAAGGCAAGTGACTAAGTGAGGATTTCCCAAACCCAACACGAGCAACAAATAAGTGTTATGTTCAAGAGAGACATGCTACCGTTACAAAATACAAGAGATGATCACTTTTACGTTTCCCCCACCATTTCTGGTGAGTACCCATATGTTATTTATCGGAAGCTTGACGGGGATATCATATGCTTTCCATATAAGTTCATCCTTCGGATGAATCCGTCCTAGTAAGTTTTACAAGTCCTAGAAAGGAGAAACTCAGTCTCATCATGGTGACAAGTCCTACATCGTTGAAATTTTATGAGTCCAACAAAGATGAAACTCGACATATTTTTCATGTTTAGAGGGTTTGTAAAAGAAGCGAAAAAGAAAAATCCAAAAGTCCCTTTTCGTAAATTGTCTCTTGAAATCGAAGAGGTAGAAAACAATATCGAAGAGAACCTCTTAGCCATGTTCGACTAAGGTATTCTTTTTTCATACAATAGTCTATCTCAGTCCAGAAAAGGGTTAAACTTATATTGAGTAGAAATCATTTCATTTACTTTAACGAGTTAGAAACGACAAGTACTTGACAATCTTTTCATTTTCCGAGGGTCAGAAGAGAGCTTAAAGATGACTCCAAGGGGTCGCTTTTTCATTTATTTTTGCAAAGTCCGAAAAAGTGATAAAATAAAACTTTTTGAATCAGTCAATATAAATCACCATCACCAAGAATATATGACCTATCGTTGCACAAGGAAACACATATTACCGACTTTGAGGAAAAATATTAAAAAATAAGTGAAATATGCCCTAATTTGGTAAAAATATTATTTAAAACTTATAAATAGGGCAAAAAGTAAATCATTTATACCATTTTACCAATTTTCAATTGTGAGAGCATTTTACCTCATTTTACCTCGATTTTCATGCAAGGAGTATGATCAATCCCAGACACCATTCACCGAGCCGTTGGTTGCAGGTAAGAGATTTGTTCTTTCCCTTTATTTTGGTACTCATTTCATGCATTTTCATCCATATATCAGGCTACAAGGAGGACTTGAAAAACAATTATGTCGAGCGTGACTAGCACAGGTTTTACCCATCGGACTCGCACTGCTCACCCTGTATTCAATTAGGCACTTGCACTAGGAGCACAAGAAAATTCATAAACAGTCGCACTGGCATCGAAGTAAAGTTTTTTGTGTGAAATCATCCATGTTAAATAGTTTATCTTGGATTTTGTCTCCATGGAAGCTCATGAAATGTCATTTTATTGATTTTCTACAAGATAATTAGTGCAAAATGGTGGTTGAATGGAAATAAAGGGGACATGAAGCTGAAGACCATCAAGCTGGTCAAGATCAAGATTTTTTTTATGCCCTATGAGCTTGTGGGTTACTTAAGTTCTTCAAGATCCCTAGGATTAGATCACAACTAGAGTTATTACATCATCTGATCAATTGGTGGGATGTGGATCACCAACTATTCATGATCGAGGATCAAGAACTCGAAATAGATGTTGCTGACATTTATTTAATTACCGGATTGTTTAGAAAGGGACAACGAGTTTCATTGTCTAGATCATGCACTAGAGGAGAGAGCACGAATATGCTCATTGTGAGGCATTGTCCAGGGACCAAAAAGGCCCAAAGTGAGAAAATCGATATAATGACCATCACAAATCTCACACTGCGAACAATCCTGCATACTATGTCCTGAATAGTTGGGGCTCAAACATTGCATGAGGAAAAAAAATCTCATTTCCAGTATTCCATCAATTGTTTGAATCCTATGGTTTTCAATTAGAGTGAGGGTTTGTTGGTTTGCATGAAGTGCCAACTTACCAAGTGCAAGTAAGGGAGTCTAAAACAATTTGGTAAATTGATGCCTCATCATGGAGGCGGCCAACATATGTCATTATGTCTGGCATTTCCACTATGCCCCTAGTGGAAGTGGAAGATATGGATCTCCTCATAAATCTATGCCTGTATATGCCCAATCATCAACCATGATTATCTTCTGACGCAGCCATCCAAAAAATGTCGGAGGGAATGTGTTACATAGTATTTTGTCACACCTCTTGTTCAATTCTTGTTACATATCCTGAAGTGCCAAAACATTGACAATTGTGCAGCATATCCATCATGATATACAGACCAAAACCTCCCTAAAGAATCAAAGAAAAATTGCCCTGAATCCATTTTGAAGAAGGTTAACTAAAAACCTAAATTTTAGCATCTATGAATTTTGCTACACTACCTACCTGTGCTGATGGAAGATTGTAAAGTTCTACCCTAGCGCTGTCAGCGTGGGTTTTGATATGAAAACCCACGTTGAAACTTTTCAAGTAGGTTATCCCAAACTAGAGGAGAAGCTTCGTGCACTAGAACCTTCAAAAACAATGAGCTGGATATTGGTTGTTGTTGATATGGTCAAGCTCTCCCATTTTGACCTCTTGATCTTATCATCATGGATTTTTCCCTTGAGATGTGGACCTTCCTCTTTTTTTGATCCCTAACTGCCTCTCCCTTCCTATATATTTACTCGCTTCCAACCGCGAATGGTTGGTCATTGATTGTTGCATCCCTATTCTAAGATTATGTTTACATGCTACCAATTCTAGCTTGGGGGAGGAGTGCTTGAAGATTCTTAGCGTAGACTTGGACATCCACCAAAAGGAGGTCTCCAACATCAAGTCATAGGTTGTATGCTTCCCTTTTTACCTCATTAATATATACATCTCATGTTCACTTTCCATAATTGTGTAAATGTTTATGCTTTTGGCTTTACTCCTTGATCTATTAAGTAGTTTATGTTTGATCTATTCCATATATGCTCTTGTATTTTTCATAGCTCTTTGATCTTCCTTGCAGGTACTCGAACGTGAAGAACAGGTAAAAAGAAAGGCCTAGAGTGAAAGAGTCAAAGTCATCTCTAAAGGATTGAGCGATTAGCATCAGAGTGATGTAGGTTCCTTCTTCTCTTTGCATTTGTTAAACATAAACTAGGAAAGTGTATGTATGTTAGTTTCTTTGTTTTGTTGTTATACCCACTCATTGGGCTAGAGGGATCACCTTTGTCCATAGAGGGGATTTACCTTCACAACAAAATGGCAACTCTTCCAATTGAGTGCGAAATTCCGTCACTAAAACTGGTTGTCGAATTACTCCATGATACCTCACCTAAGGAGGAACATTTACTTTACCTCAAAAGGCTCGATGAAACTTGTCATCTTGCAACATTAGTAATTGAAGCCCAGAAGAAGCGGCTTAAGGCTCAATACAATAGAACTATTATTCCCCGCGTTTTTTTTGAGTGATTTGGTCTTGCTTTATGATCAAGCCAATGATAAATTGGGAGCTAAAAAATTTGAACCAATATGGCATGGGCATTACATTGTAAAATGAGTTTTACAAAAAGGTGCCTATGAGTTAGTATATTATGAAGGAAATTCTTTGGCTGAACCCCAAAATGGGCTTTACCTGAAGAAGTATAAAGCGTTATTTTTCGTGTAAATACTTATGTACATTAGTGTGTAGTGTGGTTTTGGTGTGTTAGTTTTCTTTTGCAAATATTTTCCTCTGCTTACCTCGTACTCTACTTGGTATGCAAATTTCATCCAATCGTTATATCAGTTTTGTTGATGGTGCTTGTCGTAGTACACAGAATCTATCTTCCGCTACATGGGAAACCTATGACCCTAATGGTAAGTTAGTGATTTTACATGGTATATGTTTAGGTCTTATGACTAATAACATTGCCGAATATAGAGGGGTCATCGGGCTTTTGGTAGATGCTATCGCTCTTAGCATTAGAGACTTAATCATAAAACTTGAGTCATAACTCATTATACTACAACTTAATGGACAATATTCAGTTAGAAACCCTCAAATTTTGAGAATGTATTTGCAAGTTCAACTATTGGAACAAGACTTTGATTATATTACTTATCATCGCATTCCAAGACACATGAATACATTAACATATGCATTGGCTAACTACGTGTTAGATAGATATTTGTGAAACATGTATATATATATATATATATATAGATAGCGAGAGAGAGAGAGAGAGAGAGAGGGTTTGCAAAAGAGTTTGCTACATCAAAATGACAAAATATGTGTTCTAAGACACATGGCTTTATAAGCCTGAAACAGTGCAAAAAGTAAACTAGAGTTGGCTATTTGCGCACAAGGTTCTCATGATAGCACGAAATATACTTGATGACATCACCCAACAGCCGATGCAGTTTGGTGAAAACCCCTACAGTATGCCTCTAGTAGCACAATGGCACCTCATCTATCAAGGCATACTCTGGAATGCCCCTGGTTAAAGCTTCCAGGTTACACTCTACCTCGGCAATAAGATATGCTCCCTCCTCATAAGGAGCCTCCTCAGTCTGGCATGCCACTCACCTAGCTATCGAAGAAACCCCTGAAGGTATCTCTAGTCCCACATCTTCAAATCATCATAAGTCAAATCTTAGTATACATACAAAAAAAAAGCTTTAAAAACTTCACAAATGGTTTTTACTTGAATCGTTCCACTGTGCCCATGGTGGAAGTGGAAGATCTGGATCTCCTCAGAAATTCATGCCTGGATATGCCAAATTGTCAACCATAATTAACTGTTGACGCAACCCTCCAGACAATGCCTATGGGAATGACATATGTTGGCAGCCTCCAAGACGAGGCATCATATCACCCCATTTGAGTAATCGTGGATCTTTGGGCATTGGTGCATCCACTTATAACCACTGATAATGAAACAATGACACATGTTCCAAGAAGAATGTCACCAAAATGGATCTGAAACTGAATTGTTTTAGACTCCTTGACTTGCACTTGGTAAGTTGGTGCTTCATGCAAACCAACAAACCCTCACTCCAATTGAAGGTCGTGGGATTCAAACACTCAATTGCATACTGGAAATGAGATTTTGTTGCCTCATGCAATTCTTGAGCCCTAGCTATTCAGGCCATAGAATGCATGATTGTTCACAGTGGGAGATTTGTGATGGTATTTATGTCGATTTTCCCACTTTGGGTCCTTTACGTCCCTGGATAATGCCTCGGAATGAGCATATTTGTGCTCTCTCCTCGAGTGTTCGATCTAGACAACTAAACCTGTTGTCCCTTTCTAGATGACTTGGTAATAAAATAAATGTCGGAAACATCTATTTCGAGTTCTTGATCCCCAATCATGAATAGTTGGAGATCTACATCCCACCAACTGATGAGATGTTATAATAAATCAGGTTGGGATCTAATCAGAGGAGTCCTGAATAACTTGAGCAACCCACATGCTCATATGGTATCAACACAATCTTGATCCTCAATAGCTTGATGGTCTTCAGCTCCATGCCCCCTCTCTTTCCATTCAACCACCATTTTGTACTAATTATCCTATGGATAATCAATAAAAGAACATTTCATGAGCTTCCATGGATACAAAACCCAATATAAACTATTTAACATGTAGGATTTCACACGCACACAAAAATTACCTCAGCGTCAACGCGACTGTTTATGAATTTTCTCGCGGTGCCAATGCGAGGGCCTAATTGACCACAAAGAGAGCAACGCAATTCCGATGGGTAAAACCAACGTTGGTCACCCTGAGCATAAAATGTTTTCAAGTCCTACTTGCACCCTAATATATGGATGAAAATGCATGAAATGAGTACCAAAATGAAGGGAAGGGATAGATCTCTTACATGCAACAAGCGGCTAGGAAAATGGTGTCCTGGATTGATCATGCTCCTTGCCTGAAAATCGAGGTAAAAATGAGGTAAAAATTCTCTCACAATTGCAAATTGGTATAAGTGTAATTTTTTTTTTACTTATTTCCCTATTTATAAGTTTTAAATAATATTTTTACCAAATTAGGGAAAATTTCACTAATTTTTTAATAATTTTCCTCGAAATTGGTAATTTACATTTCCTTGTGCAGCAACAAGTCATATATTCTTGGTGACGGTGATTTATCTTGACTGATTCAACGAGTTTTATTTTATCACTTTTTCTGACTCGTGAAAATAAATGAAAAATAAACTCCCTAGAGCCATCTTTAAGCTCTTTTCTGACTCTAGAAAAATAAAAAGATTGTCGAGTACTTGTTGTTTCGAACTCATTAAAGTAAATGAAATGACGTCTACTCAGTATAAGTTTAACCCTTTTCCAGACTGAGAGACTATTGTACGAAAATGAATACCTTAGTCAAACATGGCTAAGAGGTTCTCTTGGATATTGTTTTCTACCTTTTTGGGTTCAAGAGATGATTTATGAAAAGGAACCTTTGGAATTTTATTTTTTCGCTTATGTTTAAAGTTATCTAAACATGAAAAAGATGTTGAGTTTCACCTTCGTCAGACTCATAAAACATAAATGACGCAGGACTTATCGCCATGACGTGACCAATTTTCTCCTTCCTAAGACTCGTAAAACTTACTAGGATGGATTCATCTGAAGGATGAACTTATATGTCAAGCATATGCTATCCCCTTCAAGCTTGCGATAAAAAATATATGGGGTACTCACCAGAAATGGTGGGGGAAATGTGACAGCAATAATCTCTTGTATTATGTAAAGGCAACATGTCGCTCTTAAACATGACACTCATATGTTGCTCACGTCAGGTTTGGGACATTCTCACATAGTCACTTGCCTTCCTGGGTTTGGGAAATCCATTTTGCCTCTCATCTGATTATGACATTTCGTCATCATGACCTCTAATCCTATGTTGAGTCAAATGTTTCCAAACTCCAGAGTCGTGTTGCCAATGTGTTCAAGAGAAGCCCCTTCTGGAGTTATTTACCGCTTATACATTGTCTGACTTTCTATCACAGTCCTAGATCACATTTATCTACTCTACTACATCCTCTTGTTTCGTGTTGTTGATATGGGATTCATTATGGCCCTCCTTCGACATATCACTTCTTGTCAACTTCAGCTCATTATCCAGGAAGATGATCTAGAAACTCCCTTCGAGTACCTTAGAGCTTGCATGCCTCAATGTCAAGTTCTTCACATTCGACGACAAGTTTACATCATTGACCTTCAATCGGATGATTCCACGAGTGTTCAACTTCAACTTCATTATATATATTCGTGGATTGTGTTGATTGTACCTTGAGAGCTCATTGCAAGAAAAAGAGACCTTTAGTTGAAAGATTTTGACAATCTCAGGTTGCATCGAGATGTCAGTGGGCAAGTTAGCAGTAATGTTCCCCATGTTTCCCTCAGAAAAAACTTCATGTACCATAATAGGCATTTGAAGTGGATGAGTCAGTGCACAGGAAACAAAGGTATCTAAACATGATGAAATCTATCCAAGGCTTAGGAGAAATGAGGAAGGATGATGGGCATAATTCCAGGGAGTTTCTTCAAGAAACCTAACCTCAGTTATACTCTCGTCAGTGGGAAATGTCTTGTTCAAGGGATCCAGAGAATCCCAAGAGCTAAGCCAAGGAGATTGTGAATACGCATCTAGATGCATACTAAGAGTAGCATGACTTTCATAAGTGATGGTTGAAGCCAAAACAATAGCTTGATAGGCTTGTTCTACTGGGCTGAGTGACATGATATCGCCAAAAGAATCAACTTGATCGGGATGAGGAATGATCCAAGGATCGTGCAAAGTGAAGATCATGTTGACGGAAGCAGTGTTTGGAGGTGGGAGGGAAAAAGTTCCCATAAGAGCAGAGTCTTTAAAAAGACGCAACCCAACACTCTCATAAGGGATGTTAGTATTTCCCACATATGAAACATTGCCATTTGAAGAGCTAGAAAAGAAAAAGGCTAACTGACCAACATTGACTATTTTCCCCTCATGAGGAAAATGGAGCACACAGAACAAAGAAGAAACCATGTAAACATAGAAGGAGTCCAACTTCGAACAAGTAGAAGGTTATAATTCAAATTGGCATCAATGACTTCTACTTCTAAGTTAATAGTTTTTCCTTCCAACATTATGGGAAAGTTTGTGAGAATACCGTAAGGATGAGATCCTCTGGCATCAAAGGCTTCTAAGGTGTTAGGAGACAGGTTGAGAGGTGGAGAGCCAATATATTTCCAGCATGAGACATACATGATGCATGTGGAAGCACCCTCATCAATCACAGCCTGGTGAATCATCTTCCCTTTAATAATGACTTGGATTAAGAAAGAAAGTTGATGTGGAAGATGTGGAACATGATTTTCCAGGTCAAAGTTAATCAAAATCGAATCAGTAGGGTCAATTCCTCCTATACCGGAGAGTAATGCTTTCCACTACGATGGAAAACTCTGGATAACTTCCAAGGAAGACATCGCTAAAGGTGCTTGAGCTAAATTTTCGACAATATTGTAATGTTGGGAAACTCGTACATTCAGATTGTAAGATGATTTCTGAAGGACACATTTAGAAGGTGGTCAAATAATAGAGTCATTACTAGGTCTCCCAATATGAAGAGGACCAGAACTGGGTGGAGTACAAGTGGAAGGTGTATCAGTAGCTTCTTTGTCCACAACTTGTTTGGGAGGATTATGATAGTCTTTTGACCGAGTCGCAACAGAAATAGGTACTGTTCCACTCATATAAACCTGAGAACCTGGAGATGTAGAATATTTCCGTTGTTCTACCAATTAGGTTTGTTGTGATGGAAAAGTTTCTTTTAGTACAGTCGGCATCCTTCGAGTGCCTTTTAATAAGCCACTAACTTTAGCACAATGGGGGCAATCCTTGGTATAGTGATCTTCCTCAAAAATGAGGTAAGGATATTTGGGCTTACATTTAGATGCATCATCAGCAGACAATTTTAGAGGATCCTATTTTGGGGTATCAGATTTGGCTTTTCCTTTACCCTTATTTTTACCTTTTGAGGTTTTGTTTGCCGCAGTAGACTGAATGGCATTAACCTCAGAGGTTTTACCGATATTTGGAGAGGGATTCGAAGGAGGATTGGATGCAATAGTTGAAACAGATTTCTGCTTCTAAGAAGCTTTACTGGAAGTTTGAGTCACTAACCCAATAATATCGTTGACAAGTGTTATGTATGGAGTTTTAGAAGATGTTGGATCCGTAGATGGTCTCAGAGCATCCGGTAATAGATCATATAACGTGCCATATTGGGAATATACCAAATCTAAATATTGGGCACAGGCAATGGCTTGATCTTCGGTTACACAACCACCCATAGCTATGTCCTTGGAAATTTTATTAATGAATGATTTGGTAAACCATTCAGTTAATAGCTCATCAAGTATATCAAACTTGATAAGGCAACGTCGATGTCTCCACTCATGGATATGATCAGAGATATGGGTAGCAGTATTATGTGTTGAGATTGCAACAAGATGATGGAGCTTAGTGAAAAGAGTCGCCTTCACTAAGTGGGCCCGCAGGGTATTTTTTGGCGCAAGTCTATTTTTAGACTATGTCTATTTTTAGACATATGGATCATGTCTATGGATTGCAGGTTGTTGTTTATGCATGATTGGTCAAATTGGGAAAAATAGATGGACTTTTATTTTTAGATCACAGCGGAGTGACTGCTCAGTCTAAATATAGAACAGTCAAATATTATTAGCTCATAATAATATTTAGACTATAAACTTTGTCTTATTCTCTTGGAGCACTTCAGGATGAGCTATGGATGTGGTACATGCAGATTCCAAAAGGAAATACGTGGTTACCTATGGGATGACTAATATTTGCATGCAGGACTTCAGTTAGAACTCAAGTGAGTTGAGTTTAGTGGACTGGAGGTGCAGTTGAAGGAGTTGTGTTCAGTTTAGCTTTGTTAAACTGGTTGTATTTAGTCTAACTGGCAAATAGAGTAGAGATGAGTTGGGTGAATTAGTTATTAATTAATTCACAAGTTATTAACTCATAATACAACTAATGAA